>CM019828.1:30249861-30286843 GCA_009763385.1 Coix lacryma-jobi var. lacryma-jobi
AATAGAAACCTGCAACAGGGGATTAACAAACCCTGAGTACTGGGGTACTCAACAAGACTTACCCGACTAAAGAAAAAGGGAGAAGACTCAGGAATGAAAGGCTTAGGGTAGTCAAGGTAAGGCTTAAGTATTTTGCAGAAAAAGCATTTTGTAAACCTTGTTTTATTTTGGAAAGATTCAAGCATTTCTCAATTCTTCATTGTCCATGATTCATTTTACATTTCAAAACATACCTAGTTGAGAACCACTCTCCGTTGACAGTCAGTGACCAAGTCTCCATAACCGAGGAGCAACGTTAATCCGGATAAATAATACTCAGCTGAGGATCCCTATCCACACTGCATATGTAGCACCCAAGCTTGCATATGCCAACTCGTCTACCACGATTCCTCCAAGATTGGGCCCGGTCCTACGCCACCCGGAAGTACAGTACACCACTCCTATCCAGGTACGACGACCACGTGGGTACATGCTACTTCCGCCATCTCTCCACTCCCAGTGCGCGGTTGTCGGTCCAATAAAGGATTCCTCGGAGCCAGAGCTTTCCGTAGTATGTGAATAGTTGCAAGTCTTGGCCAGCAGGCCCCCATACGGATGGTCCCTAATTTTCCAGCCAGCGACAAGCACCTTGGACTCTAACCCAAGCGTATAGTCCTGTCAGTTTTTCAACCCTGTCCCGGTCGGTGTCAACTGTTGAGTCCCGGACTACAACATGACGGCACCGTACGCGCGGACAACCTCTTCTCGACAATGACCACATGCTAGCTAGGCAAGCAGTCATCGAACGGGAAGTAAAGCCAAATTCCCATAAAGATTCTTTCAGTGATCACACTTTTGAAAATGGCATTTTATTGCAAATCTATAGTATAGCATCACTAAGCATTTTGCAAATAGTTTTAAAGCAGGGCTGGTGGATCTTCTGGTGGAGGTAAATAATGCAGGTAATAGGTCATCACACAACTCCTATAACCTAATGCAGTAGTTTAACTCAAAAGCATTTAAGGAAAACATTTTATAAATCCAAGGAAGGGTTAAATGCACCGGGGCTTGCCTTCGTTGCAGGGAAGATAAGATCCAAGAAAGATTGACACAAGTTAGTTCGTTTGCTGCTTGAAGTTAAGTCTTTTTCGACGAAGCCTGTCCAACAAGAACCCTCCTCCGAGGCTCGTTCGACAATGGTGAACACCAGAGCTTGATCAACACGACTTCAACACTCTTGGATACTACACGTGGATAAATGATGTATGCTTTAACATGATGCCATGGAATGCATGCTAAGGTGCAGGACAAGACTACTGATTCTAGAGTACAACTTTCTAACATGTGAGTAACTTCTAGGATAGACATAAAGATTAATTATCTTTATCTTTTTAAGCAAGATTAAACAAACTTATTAAGCATTATTTACAAAACATTGCAAGGCATCACAATCATCATAGACCAGAGGGGTGGGGTCTATGAACAGCAAACAATCCAAAAGGTCACACCATGATTACTTTTCTGTTTTTCCTAATTTATTTTAAAAGATCATTTTATACAGTTGTCCCAAAATTTACCAAATTAATCTCATAGGTTCATCATGGTGTAAATAGATGACAAAACAAATTTCATGACCTTTGGAGCTATACATGTTTTACTAAAAACCTAAAACTATCCATTTATTAATTAAAAGGAGGATTTTTCATATTTTAAACTTTGCAGAAAAGTAGAGTTTCTTATTTTTCTAAAATACTACACAGAGCAAGGAACACACAACATTTATCTCAAGATTTTTAGAACAACAGATTAAACCTCACAAAAAGAAGAAAACAAAACACTATTCATATTTTTAAAAGAAAAGGAAAACTGTGCTTCTCTCGAGGCTCGGCGCGCTTGCCTGTAAGGCGGACAGCGGACCGGTCGCTCGAGGTCTCGGCTGGGAAGGCAGAGGGTGGGGATAGCTTCGCGGGCTCACCAGGAGTTGGAAACGAGGCTCGGCGAGGCGGTGCAAGGGTCGGAGGCGGGAGCTCGATGGTGGCGAGGCCTCGGCGGAGGCTCGGCTAACCTCTCGAGGGTAGCCTCGGCGTGCTCGAGGCTCAGTCCGAGGGTGGCTGCGATTCGCCCGAGGCTGAGGGTGGGGCTCGGCTGCTTCGAGGGGGCGCGGTTCGCAGGCGTGCTCGAGGGTGAGGCTCGAGGCTGGCCTTGGCATGTTCGAGAGATGCGGCTCGAGGGATGTGGCTCGAGGGGACGCTCGAGGGTGTGCGGTTCGAGGGTTGGCTCGAAGGTTGGCTCGAGGGTGAGGCTCGAGCGATTCGCCGGAGTTGGAGGGGAGTCGCTGCGCCGGCGAAGGAAAGGACGGAGGGGTGAAATTGGTGGCTTGGGAAGGTGGAGAAGCTCAAGGCGAAGGCAGTGGCGGCCTTGGCGGGCGCTGGGGCTGCCTGATGGCTTGGGTTGGCGAGGAAGTGTTGGTGGTGGCAATGGGGAGCTTGGTGGCTTTTATAGGCGCGGGGTGATGCCGGGGTCCGGGCGAAGGACGGTGGGGGTCCGGGCAAGAGGACGGTGGGGGTCCGGGCAAGAGGACGGTGGGGGTCCGGGCAAAAGGACGGTGGGGGTCCGGGCAAAAGGACGGTGGGGGTCCGGGCAAAAGGACGGTGGGGGTCCGGGCAAAAGGACGGGGGTCCGGGCAAAAGGACGGTGGGGTCCGGGCAAAGAGGGCCGGGTGAGGATGAGGTAGGGGTCCTCCAGCTGTGCACAGTGAAAACCTATTCTTCTTTTGAAATCTTGAAAATTACTCCTAAACTTTGAACTGCACAAAGAAAACTCAAAACACCAAAGTTGTTTAGAATTTGAGATCTACAACTTTGCTAAAAGGACCAACTTCAAATTTTGAACAACTTTTGAATTAGAAAAAGGGGTAAAACTAGAGTTTGGAAATTTGGGGTTTTTCAAAAGGAATTTAAATTTTATTTTGATTTTTGAATTTTGGTCCTCATAACACAGCATCAAAACACTTAACTGAACAAGATCTACACAAAAATTAAGCAAACTTAAATGCATGGCAAGAATGATTAAAGACTAATGATGATGACATGTCAGGTTAATTACTTATTAAACACCAGAGGTGTTACAGCCTTCCCCCTAAAAGAAATCTCGTCCCGAGATTTAAGAAGTGCTTAAAGGCTGGGGTTGAGTAATGAAAAAGGAAATGTGTCACACTTGTTTCTCGCAAGGAGTTCACAAGGCAACTGGGTTGCGGTTGGGATTACAACTGGGATCAGAACGCGGTTGCAAGTAGCAAGGTAGAAGACATTTGAGTGGAGCAAGAAAAATTATCAAGAACCAAGAGAGAGCGTACATTAGCTGTGGGTTATAATGGATCATAACTGTAGACCTCGATACCTGCGCGCACCCAATGGAAACTTGTGCAATCCGGCACACAGGATTCTTTGGGTTCCGTCGCGGCACCGTGGTCGCCAATCATGGCACCATAATAGAGCACAACTTCTATATCCCTCATTTCAATAAGAAGGAAATTATAACCAGAAACAAAGGTTGGTTATAACTACAAGGAAAGTGGCTTTGAACTCCCTTTCGGGCATTCAGAAATGAAAGCACTTTCATAGTGGACTAGAAGGAATTATGACTATAGGCCTGGATATTAGCGAGCACCTGGCCGTAACGCTCTATGGTGGCCATCCATAGGCGACTTCAGGTTCCCACGCTTTTATCCGGTCCATAGATCAGGGTCCTTTCAAAGAACACAATTTCAATAACTTTCAACCACCATTCGTCGTTTTCACGACACCAAGCAACCAGCACGTGCCAATTCAAGGCATGACACGCGCTTTCCAGAAGAACCAAGGACTTTACCATGATTCTGACTTTATGTGGTAGAGTGTATGAAAGATATCCAAAAATTCCCAAGGATTAGGAACTTATGGAATGAAAGTAGCAAGAGCAACAGAATCTAGGGACGATCAACTATCGGGGATCATAGCTGCTTTTAGAATTTAGAGAAGAAGCACATTTTATTATTATGCATGATATGATGCATGCTCGTCCTATACGACCTCTCACTGACAGGAGATCTCTGTCTCCACCTGTTAGTTAGATATAGGGCTATACTTTATATACTAGCTTCACTGACTTGGTACCTTCTGTCGGAATCACTAGTATAGTCTTCACGAAGTCTTCCAGCAAAGCAAGAAACTTAGGGAAGGATCATTTTTAATTTGTTACTTCAAAAAAAACTTTTAGATTAAGAAACCATTTTGAAGTTTTTCAAAAGTAATGTTGTAACCAGTCTTCCCTTGATGACAATCCTGCTCCGATACCATTCTGTGACGGAACCGCCCAATAATGTGGCCCACTTGCACACGTCATCGTCATAGGGAGCCCAATGACTGTGCAAATGAAACACGTTACTGGAAAGATCCGTCGGGTGTCCCCGAGAGGACCCCGAATTACTCACGAGCCACAGGACCATCATCATGAAGGTTGGAATAATTACAACATTACAACAGTTGATACAAAATACCATCGGAGTGCGGAAGCAAGATAGATAAACTTTACAAATTATGAAGATGTTACTTTTTACATAAAAATAACTGGTATTGCGGAAGTAGAAGTAGTATGACAGAACCACACTTAGGCGGAGTACCTAAGTTGGAGAAGAGGAACAACCAGATCACGTCAAGCCCACTGACATGATCATGATCAACACCACCTAATAGAAACCTGCAACAGGGGATTAACAAACCCTGAGTACTGGGGTACTCAACAAGACTTACCCGACTAAAGAAAAAGGGAGAAGACTCAGGAATGAAAGGCTTAGGGTAGTCAAGGTAAGGCTTAAGTATTTTGCAGAAAAAGCATTTTGTAAACCTTGTTTTATTTTGGAAAGATTCAAGCATTTCTCAATTCTTCATTGTCCATGATTCATTTTACATTTCAAAACATACCTAGTTGAGAACCACTCTCCGTTGACAGTCAGTGACCAAGTCTCCATAACCGAGGAGCAACGTTAATCCGGATAAATAATACTCAGCTGAGGATCCCTATCCACACTGCATATGTAGCACCCAAGCTTGCATATGCCAACTCGTCTACCACGATTCCTCCAAGATTGGGCCCGGTCCTACGCCACCCGGAAGTACAGTACACCACTCCTATCCAGGTACGACGACCACGTGGGTACATGCTACTTCCGCCATCTCTCCACTCCCAGTGCGCGGTTGTCGGTCCAATAAAGGATTCCTCGGAGCCAGAGCTTTCCGTAGTATGTGAATAGTTGCAAGTCTTGGCCAGCAGGCCCCCATACGGATGGTCCCTAATTTTCCAGCCAGACAACACCTTGGACTCTAACCCAAGAGTACAGTCCTGTCAGTTTTTCAACCCTGTCCCGGTCGGTGTCAACTGTTGAGTCCCGGACTACAACATGACGGCACCGTACGCGCGGACAACCTCTTCTCGACAATGACCACATGCTAGCTAGGCAAGCAGTCATCGAACGGGAAGTAAAGCCAAATTCCCATAAAGATTCTTTCAGTGATCACACTTTTGAAAATGGCATTTTATTGCAAATCTATAGTATAGCATCACTAAGCATTTTGCAAATAGTTTTAAAGCAGGGCTGGTGGATCTTCTGGTGGAGGTAAATAATGCAGGTAATAGGTCATCACACAACTCCTATAACCTAATGCAGTAGTTTAACTCAAAAGCATTTAAGGAAAACATTTTATAAATCCAAGGAAGGGTTAAATGCACCGGGGCTTGCCTTCGTTGCAGGGAAGATAAGATCCAAGAAAGATTGACACAAGTTAGTTCGTTTGCTGCTTGAAGTTAAGTCTTTTTCGACGAAGCCTGTCCAACAAGAACCCTCCTCCGAGGCTCGTTCGACAATGGTGAACACCAGAGCTTGATCAACACGACTTCAACACTCTTGGATACTACACGTGGATAAATGATGTATGCTTTAACATGATGCCATGGAATGCATGCTAAGGTGCAGGACAAGACTACTGATTCTAGAGTACAACTTTCTAACATGTGAGTAACTTCTAGGATAGACATAAAGATTAATTATCTTTATCTTTTTAAGCAAGATTAAACAAACTTATTAAGCATTATTTACAAAACATTGCAAGGCATCACAATCATCATAGACCAGAGGGGTGGGGTCTATGAACAGCAAACAATCCAAAAGGTCACACCATGATTACTTTTCTGTTTTTCCTAATTTATTTTAAAAGATCATTTTATACAGTTGTCCCAAAATTTACCAAATTAATCTCATAGGTTCATCATGGTGTAAATAGATGACAAAACAAATTTCATGACCTTTGGAGCTATACATGTTTTACTAAAAACCTAAAACTATCCATTTATTAATTAAAAGGAGGATTTTTCATATTTTAAACTTTGCAGAAAAGTAGAGTTTCTTATTTTTCTAAAATACTACACAGAGCAAGGAACACACAACATTTATCTCAAGATTTTTAGAACAACAGATTAAACCTCACAAAAAGAAGAAAACAAAACACTATTCATATTTTTAAAAGAAAAGGAAACTGTGCTTCTCTCGAGGCTCGGCGCGCTTGCCTGTAAGGCGGACAGCGGACCGGTCGCTCGAGGTCTCGGCTGGGAAGGCAGAGGGTGGGGATAGCTTCGCGGGCTCACCAGGAGTTGGAAACGAGGCTCGGCGAGGCGGTGCAAGGGTCGGAGGCGGGAGCTCGATGGTGGCGAGGCCTCGGCGGAGGCTCGGCTAACCTCTCGAGGGTAGCCTCGGCGTGCTCGAGGCTCAGTCCGAGGGTGGCTGCGATTCGCCCGAGGCTGAGGGTGGGGCTCGGCTGCTTCGAGGGGGCGCGGTTCGCAGGCGTGCTCGAGGGTGAGGCTCGAGGCTGGCCTTGGCATGTTCGAGAGATGCGGCTCGAGGGATGTGGCTCGAGGGGACGCTCGAGGGTGTGCGGTTCGAGGGTTGGCTCGAAGGTTGGCTCGAGGGTGAGGCTCGAGCGATTCGCCGGAGTTGGAGGGGAGTCGCTGCGCCGGCGAAGGAAAGGACGGAGGGGTGAAATTGGTGGCTTGGGAAGGTGGAGAAGCTCAAGGCGAAGGCAGTGGCGGCCTTGGCGGGCGCTGGGGCTGCCTGATGGCTTGGGTTGGCGAGGAAGTGTTGGTGGTGGCAATGGGGAGCTTGGTGGCTTTTATAGGCGCGGGGTGATGCCGGGGTCCGGGCGAAGGACGGTGGGGGTCCGGGCGAAAGGACGGTGGGGGTCCGGGCAAGAGGACGGTGGGGGTCCGGGCAAAGGACGGTGGGGGTCCGGGCAAAAGGACGGTGGGGGTCCGGGCAAAAGGACGGTGGGGGTCCGGGCAAAAGGACGGTGGGGGTCCGGGCAAAGAGAGGTAGGGGCCGGGTGAGGATGAGGTAGGGGTCCTCCAGCTGTGCACAGTGAAAACCTATTCTTCTTTTGAAATCTTGAAAATTACTCCTAAACTTTGAACTGCACAAAGAAAACTCAAAACACCAAAGTTGTTTAGAATTTGAGATCTACAACTTTGCTAAAAGGACCAACTTCAAATTTTGAACAACTTTTGAATTAGAAAAAGGGGTAAAACTAGAGTTTGGAAATTTGGGGTTTTTCAAAAGGAATTTAAATTTTATTTTGATTTTTGAATTTTGGTCCTCATAACACAGCATCAAAACACTTAACTGAACAAGATCTACACAAAAATTAAGCAAACTTAAATGCATGGCAAGAATGATTAAAGACTAATGATGATGACATGTCAGGTTAATTACTTATTAAACACAGAGGTGTTACAGTCTCCCCAAGCTGGCTTCTTGCTTGGTGAAAGATCTTCTTCGTCTCAGTCGGTGACGTGGCAGTGGTTGCACTTGGGCCAACCCAAGTGGTGGGCGCCACTTAGAGCTGGCGGGCGCCACCCCTCTTAGGCCCATTTGGGCCCTGCTGAGTGGGCTTGTCTCCTGTGGGTCCATATGTCCAATTTTGGTTCAAATCCTGCATTCAAATAAAATTCTATGGACAATGTGGAATTCGGTTAGTTTGAAACCTATTTGACTACATTTCATGCCTTTTTGGTGAACTTTAGGGTCAAATGTTGATGGTAAAACAGGTGTTTAAGGACCGTCAACAGGAACCTCTCTAGATTTCCCGACGTAGCCGCCCATCTACGTTCGGGAGTCGGTTTTGGGGTTGAACTTGAGTCGGAGTTTTCGGTGTTTGGCTTGCTCTCGTTTGGTGGTGCCTCGCTGTGATCCTAGGGATCATCCACCCTCTTCCAAGGGTCGTGGGCATCATGTTTGCACTCGAAGCTTTTGGAGGTTGATTTGTGGGACAGTGGCCTAAGTTCGAAAGAAATTTTTAGGCTCCCATTCACCCCCTCCGGTCGCCTTGCTTTAGCATTCTCGGTCATTCAATTGGTATCGGAGCAGGTTAAGGATCTTCCACCCAGATCCACAGAAGGTGACATGGATCCGCGGCGTGGGCAAACCGCCGTTTTTCGATGGGTTGAACTATGTGTAATGGAAGATACGCATGTCGGCCTATCTCCAGAGTATGGGTGCTTCTATTTGGCATATTTGCAACTCTGTAGATTACGTGGTCTTGGCTGCTCGTGTGACTCAACATCAGATTGATGAGCATGATGCCAATAGCCGAGCCCGTAATGCTCTTTTCTCCTGTTTGAGCATGTCTGAGTTTGATCGCGTTTCTCACCTCGCTATGTCTCAGGAGATTTGGGCTACCCTCATGCGTTTTCATGAGGGAACCACTCAAGTCAAACCCGTCTCTATGAGTCGCACAAGCGAGAGTATGAGAACTTTCGACACATTCCTGGCGAGAGCATAGAAAGTTTATTCGCTCGCTTTCAGGTGATTGTCAACAGGATCAGACCTAACAAGGAGATGTTGCCTTTCGACGATCATGAGATGGCTCTCAAGCTTCTCCACACTCTCGATCGGTCGGTGTGGACTCTAAGGTTCAGGCAATCATTGAATCACCTAACTATGAGACTCTCACGTGCGACGAGCTCTTTAGTAAGCTCAAGTCCAGTGAGATTGATGCCATGGCAAGGGCTTCTTATGAAAATCCTTCTGGCCCATCGATGGCTTTGGTTTCTGGCTCTTCTGCTAACCCTCTGGAGGCTTTGCATTGTCTTCTCTTTTCTGTCACAGAGGAGCAGCTGGAGTTCATGGCGGACGATGAGTTGGCCCTGCTTGCCAACCAGTTCTCGCGGTTCCACAACAACCGCATGAACCATCACCGCGGAGGAGGAAGAGGTGGCTGTTACGAGTGTGGAGGCTCGGACCACTTCATCGCCAATTGCCCGAAGAAGAAAAACAAGCTTTCGGCAAGGCAGATCACGACCACAAGTACAACTCCGGCAAGCGCAAGGAGAAGTACGTCCCCGCAAAGCACAAGCGAAGGGGCGGCTTCAACAAGGAGTACATCGAGGAGAATTACTTGGAGAAGGCTCAGGCCAAGCAGCGTGCCTTCTTCACCACACTCAGCGACGTCAACGACTCGGACGACGACTCACTGCTTCAAGCGATGATGAGTCCGAGAAGAAGAAGATCGAGGACAAGTTGAACGGTCTTTGCTTCTTCGCCGATGAGGGCTTCTTCACCATGGACCTCGGCGATGAAGTCAACTGCGAGCTGGAGAGAGCCCTCAGAACGACGATGATGACGACTCCTCCCAGGTACCTCAGACCCCCGATGAGCTTTCTGCTGAGGTCGATAAACCTACTGCCGCCCTCCTTAGTCAAGATAAGCTGCTTAGGCATGCTGCTACAGAGAGGAAAGGAGTTTTAGGCAGAAGTGGGAGGATGTGGTGAAAGGAGCTTGAGTCGTCAAGTCCACTGTTGTCGTGACTGAGGAGGATGAGTGTGAGATGTACTCCAAGCACATGACTGACCTTCTCACTTTGAGGGGAAGTATGTTGCTTTGGTTGTTGAGATGGATGAGCTTAGGGCTAGACCGTGTTGCTGAGTGCGTGCAAGTCTTGTGCAGGCTTGCAATCCGAGTTAGGAGAAAATGCCAAGATTGTGTCTCTTGAAAGGCCAGCTATAGCACTTGTGTGTCTAGGTGTGCCCTATGTGGGGTTTGGAGATGGAGATTGCAAATGTGAAGCATGACAGATGCAAACCGAGGAAGAAAACACATACCTTCGACCATCTTGTCATGGGTGTCTAGTGGTGAGCCACAGCTTGGGATGATGATTGCCCAATTCAAACATGCTGCTCGAGGTCCTGGTGTTGGTTTTGCTTAGGGTGTGGAGTGTGCTACATCTTTTGGGAAGGTTGGAGAGTTTAGTGGTCTTAAGCCAAGTGAGAAGCCCAACTCAAACCACTACTCCCAAACTAACCAAGATTCCACCCAAGAGCCTCTCAAGCCGAACACCAAGGATGGAGTGTTTGTGGAACCTCCAAGACTCCACCAAGAAACAGACATGGGCTGCAAAAACAAACCACCTCAAGAACAAGCTAGACACATGCCACCAATCCATGAGGAGCTCATGCCACAAAAGAACCAATTGATCCACACCCAATACCGTGAGTACCAACACCCCCTATGAGAGCGGTGAGGTACCACTGTGAGCACTGTGGGAGAGACGAACACTTGATGGAGTTTTGCTTTGGCACAGAGAGAGGAGCGTCGGGCAAAGGAGATGAACAACTCGGACATGTACCACCCTTTCCATGATGTACATGCACCGAAGGTTCAAAGGAGGGTTGCTAGGCCTAGAGGTCCAATGCCTCAACATCCTAGGCCGCAAGGAGGATGTGCCCGACGGGATCCTGCTTTTGTAGGCTACGGACCTCGTGGCGGTGGCTTTGTAGTTGAGCGTTACCCCCCACCGCGTTTTGACTATCGTGATGGACGCTCTTCCCTTAGCGGACCACGTTTTCCTCTGCGTGGTGATCGCTTTCCCCGTAGGCGTGCTAGGAATGGTTTTTCTACTAATCGTTCTGTTGAGCAGTCGGGACAACACTGGTACACTTCCATTTTACTCACCCCAGTGTTGGACCGTATGCTCACCCTATGTCTTTTATTGATGTAGGTAAGGCGATTGGAGAACGTTTGGTTGGTGGGTTTCGGGTGCTCATGGCATATGACCGGAAACTCCAAGTGGTTCTCCAGTCTTAGTCCAGTCACCGGAAAGGAGTTTATCACTTTCGGTGACAATAGCAAAGGTAAGGTACTATCCCGTGGTTCTGTGCAAGTTAATGAGCATTTTGTCCTTCGTGATGTTGCTCTTGTTTCAAACTTGCATTTTAAACCTTCTTTCTGTTTTGCAACTTTTTGAGGATGAATATGAGATTCGTTTTAAGTCGAATCTCAGTCGTATTTTGGATCCTCAAGGCAATCTTGTGTGTTTGATTTTGGCCCTTTGGAAAGTCTTTCGTGCGAATTTCTCGAAGTTCTTTTGGCATTTCTCGTTGTCTTTTGGTTGGACCCTCCTCCTCTGATCTTGGGAAGTGGCATAGGAGACTTGGGTCACTTGAGCTTCGACTTGCTTGCAAGGTTTAGTTCACTTGGCTTAATCCGAGGATTGCCCAAGTTACACATGGAGAAGGATCTTGTGTGCCACTCTTGTAGACATGGGAAAATGGTTGCTGCTCCCCACCATCCTGTGAATCAAGTTATGACCAAGCGCCTGGAGAGCTTTGCACATGGACCTTGTAGGTCCGCTCGGGTGAGCTCGTTGGTGGAAAAGTGGTAATGTGCTTAGTTGTTGTTGATGAACTTCTCGAGAGATTCATGGGTTTTCGTTTTAGGCGGAGAAAACATAGACTTTCTCTTTTGCTCGCATTGATTTTGCATCTTCAGAATGAGTTCCCTAAGAACTCGATGCGAGCTATTCGTAGTGATAATGGTACTGTAACATCCCGTGTTTTTCCATAACCAAAAATACGAGCTTTTTAAAACTTTTTCCTGCAATGTGTGAAACATGTAGTTGCTAGGGCAAACGCTAGTCAGCGTAGTGTTGTTTTCCCGCAAAACGTTGCACTCATATAGAATTGCTTGTAGAGGTGTGCCTGAGCTCTCGAGTCGGTTTAGGGTTTGAGTTGTGTCTAGAGTTGGAGTGCACAAATCCGTGGCAACCTCCTCGACTCCTTTCTGAAGCTTTTCTTCATCTCTCTGCTTCGACTTCAAAAGATCATCGGGTCATATTAATTCATGAATCGGGGAAAATCCTTTCCCTTCTCTCCCCTCTATTCCGATTTCAAATCTACTCTGATTCAATCAAACCCATGTTCACAAATCCACTCCAAATCCCTTGTTCAACCTTTCCCAAATTATCTTTGGGATTCAACCCCCCCAATGATTATCGGAACCCTTCGATCCACTTATTTTGATTCCACCCAACTTCTCTAAATTTCCCCTTCGATCCCTTGTTCTAACTCCAAGAATCTTCGAGTCATACTAATTAGTAACTCAGGGAGAATCCTTCCTTTTTTTCCCTATCTCCTATTTTGAATCTTTCCAACACTCTTCGGGAATTCATCTTAAACCTCCTTTTGAATTCCTCAAATCCCTTTTGAATCTTTGTCGAAATTCGCCTTGGAGTTTCATTCGAATCTATCCATAGTTCCCTAAAAACAATGAACAAAATCCATCCTCCTCTTGGGCCCGCCCCTCTCCACTTCCTTGGCCCAACCGCGCCCTCACACTCCTTCCCCTCCTTCAGCGCAGGCCCATCCCCCTCTCCTCCCTTTTTGCCCTCCTGCTGGCCCAACCAGTTTGGCGGCCCACCTCGCCTCTGGCTCATGCGCGCACAAGCCTAGCAGGCCCCGCCGCACAGCCCGATCGGCCCACCCGCCCGAGTGTCGTGCCCCTGGAACCCTAGGGCACATGCGCCTGCTCCTAGGGAGCCGCCGCCGCTCTGGCACTCGCCCTCTGCGCTCGCGCTCCCGGCGCCCTGCACCACGCATGGATGGCCGCCGCGTGGACGAGGGTATGGACGCCGAGGTATCCTGCCGTTCGTGCCCGAAGCCCTAGCCGATCGCGTATAAAATCCGCGGCCTCGCGCTGTCGTGCTCATCTTCCATCCATCAGCCGCCGCCGCTTTCTTCTCCTCTTCCTCCAAGCCACCGGCGCCGAACCTCGCCAAGCACCACCACAAAGGACACCGAAGCCCGGCATCATTCTGCTTCTCGGCTATGTCCCGATTCCTCGACGTCGTCCCAGCACCGAGCCCCCTCCGTCCGCGACGCCAGCCACCTCTCCGACCTCGGCCAACATCGCCGCGCCACGCCGGCCGAGGCCATGCCCTCGCCACGGCGGCCGTGACCGTGGCCGTAGCTGCGTCGCGCGGAGCTGACCAGGCTAGGGCCGCGTCGCGTCGGCCACAGCGTCCCTGCTGTCCTCGCCGACCGACATCTTCGGCACGCCGCGGATCGCTTCCTGCCCCGCTTGTGCCTCCTCGCCTTCGCCAAGCCCGGAGCAGCTCGACGCCGACGCCGCTGCCGGTCTCTGCTCCGTCCTCGCCACGACGTCGCCCAAGCCGAACACCTCCCTTGCTCCGGCTGGAACCTCTCCTCCGACAACAGCCCTGCCACTGTGAGCAGTGAGGAGCCGAGCAGGGACGCGGACAGTAGCCACCTCGGCTGGCCTTCACTACTCCTCCCAGCCGGCTGCTCCATGTGGCGGAACCGTCCTGATTATAAGAGCTCAAGTACCGTCTTAGTCAAATCCGTCTGACATCGACTCATACTTGAACCCATATAACCCCGGTAGTCCCAGAAATCTCAAAGGATTTCTATCATCATACATCATACAGGATCGCATTGTTCAAGAATTACATTCGTAAAGATACAACACAGAGAAACGGAACCGAATTTAAAGTATCAGAGTGCGAATTTAAAACAGAGTTATTACAATACCAAATTTAAAAGTGCGGAAGCTGAAATAAGTTTGAAACACGACCACCACACATGTGGTCCAAATAAAACATTGTTTGATAAATCCAACTCACTCTTCCCTTTTTAGATAATGTGCTACTAGAAGTCTCAGACCAGCAAAAGAAAAAGGGAAGCTTCTGGACGACCCTGCCCTAGGCCTACTCCTCATCACCTTCCACCGGGTAGAGGCAGTGCTTACAATAGCCAAAGTAGACCTGGCCATCTGCAACAAACGGGATAAACCCTGAGTACGGGAATGCACTCAGCTAGACTTACCCGTCCAACTGAAAATAAAGACACCAAGGGTATGCAAGGCCTTTTTGGGTGGAGCTAGGAAGTTTAGTTGCAAAAAGCTCAAATTAAGATAAGTGGAGAATTAATGATATTAATGAGCTGTCATTTTTTTAGACCTATTCCTTATTCTAGGTTTGTACCTGAACTACTGCACACACTTGCGTCTAATAGACAATAATATAACCATATCCAGTTGACTTATCCATATTTTAGTTGAACCTTTTACACATCACATGGAGTTGTATCGTGGTGAAGCTCGCCATAGTTTCCCACTAACCGGGGAGACGGCGACTCGAATCGAATTCCAAACCAGCTGGTGAAAGACCTTTAATACCAGCCCACACTTTTCACGTCGGGTCCATGCATTGGGCAACCGCTCGATGCTTGTTCGTGGTGGTAATCGTCGCGGTTCAAGCACGGACCGCCCAATTGGAACCTGGCGATGGCCTCACGCGGCAGATCGCAATTTCCATACTAGAGGGCGCGACACGGGTCGAAACCGGCCCGAACAGCTTCTAACCGGCTTTGGGGTCGATGATTACGGCACCGACGTATCCCTAAGTAAAAGGGCGCGTTAAAAATGAACGAGGGCCAACATCGATACAAACCTACACGATCCAACGGATGGACTGCCCTCAAGTTCCAACTTGGTGCCCTGCCTTCCAGTTGACCGTATTTCATTACTACTCAGGTTCTTTTCCACAATAGCAAATATAGCCAACCGTGATCCGGTAACTACCCATCAGGGTATTACAGAAACATTCTTAACTACTACTTTTATTAAGCAAGCTAAGCAATTCTACATGGTAGCTAAATAACAGGATAACAAGGTAGACATTAATCAATAACCAAGGAATGGTAATGCAGCAAGTAGGATTCATCCCAACTCCTAAACCTAATGCATCACAATATAAAAGGACTCATGTAATTTTAATTGCAAAAGATAGGAGGCTTAATATGCTCTGGGTTTTGCCTTGAGAGAAGACTGAGGCCTCGTGGGAGGGGCACTCAGGCAGGTTAGTGTCGGCCGCGGGGTCGGCTTCCTCGGCTTGATGCAATTCCGGGATCTCCTGCTCGGCGCTTGTCTCCTGCTCTTGGTCTTGCTCCTAAACTGTCGATCCTATTGCAATGCGGTTGAAAATAATAAATAAATAATGCGTAGTGCGAGATGGGGCGGTATGAGTGTAAATATTTCTTGCAAACCAACAAAACCAACTTGTTGAACCATTTTTGACATTGAGGTAAACACTTAATTATCTCATAAAACAATTTCATTAATCCACCTATTTCTTATTTAATAATTCAAAAGAAATTTGAGTTTGAACTGTAAGTGCATTTTTATGGACTCAGAAAAATCCACAAAAATTCCAGAAGGCAAATGACATCTGCTAGACTTCACTGAACAATTTTCAGCCAGAAATAAAATAGAGAACTGCAGATATAAAAATAACAAATAAACTGCTCAAAGGTGCTTTGAACTAACTTTTCACACAAAATGTGTTCAACAGCAGATTTCATAATTTTCCTAGCTTCATCTACTCATACACATTCTACTGTAGAAAACTCGCTGTCAGAGCATAAACATACAAGCCTACACAAAATAAACAAATCTATTCCAAATTAAACCCATTGAACTACATCCCTACTGGAAAAGGGTGCTAAACTCAATTTCATATTTTTCCCAGGTTCTACTACATATTCCATATTTATCAAGAAAGTTCCATGAACAGAAACATTATATTATTTCTTACATGAATTTCCAAAGGAAAACACAGAAAAGTACAGTTGTAAAGCAACTTCAGATTCTTCCATACAACAGCTCATGCTTAACATTTTTCTTAGCCTGAACATGACATACAGAGACTACACAATTTTTCCCACATTTTATTTCGACATATAAAACACCTTAATATTTATTCTAAGAAATCAGCCAAAAGGATTTTAACTATAACAGAAACTTTTTCCACATAAATAGTGCCTCATATATTTTTCACAGGTGCAAAACATGATAATAAACTTACACAAAATTTTTCAGGACTTATCTCAACCAGAAAACATTTATAACTATTTATCTTAACAAAAGCTCATAACCTGAATTAAATAAAAACAGTAATAAAAACTCTTACCAAAAATACTTTCATATTTTTCCATGATAGATCTACTCATAAACAAGCTAGCAAAATTGAAAGTACTTCATTTGGACTTTTAAAACGAGCTACACAAAAATAACAAGCATTTCTGGAAAATAAAAGTAAAAAGGAAAATATTTGAAATCATCCCGGCCCACTGCGTGAACTCGGTCCATGGACCGCGTGTGACTGACGCGCGGAGCCCGTGTGGTCAACGGTCCCACCTGTCGGTCAGAGCAGAGCATAGGCGAGGCTTTGACCGGCGATTGCTCGTCGACGGTGAGGTCGCCGGCGGGGAGATAGGGCTTGATGAGCTCGTCTCGACGAGGCGCATCCAGCGGTGGTGTTGGTTTGGCCAGAGTGTGACCGTAGCTCGCCGACGACGAGCTATGGCGGGCGGTGGTGGCGGTGGCGATCGGCTAGGCCGTGTCCGGCGGTCGCCAGAGAAATTGGGAGAGGCGAAAGCTTACACGAACCCTAGGGAGCTAAGTGAGTGGGTTGGTTTGACTCGGATGGCTCCAGGGGAGCTTGGCCTCGTGCATGGCCACGGCGGCGCCCATGGCGTTTGGCCGGGGAGATGGAGTGAGATAGGGAGCGGTAGCGTTGAGATGGATAGGTGTTCTCACCTTGCCTTGGCTCGGTGAAGCTCGAGGACGAAGGAGAGGAGCGGAGGAGCTTCGGTCGGGGACGAACAGCCGCGAGCTCCGGACGGCGCTGATGGCGTCCGCGGCGGGGCTCCTCGGACTCCGACGTCAGCGAGGCTCGGCGGGTGGCGCTAGCGCGAGCACAGGGTGTTCGGGGTGTAGACGGAGTGGCTTGCGCGAGGAATCGAACAACGGCGAGCGGGGGTGGTTGGAACGGCGGTGCGGGCTCTCGGTGCCGAACGCGGGGAGGGTGCTCGGCGCGTTCACGAGAGAGAGAGGAAAGGGAGTGAGGGCAGGAGCGAGTGAGGGGGCTGTGAGCGTGGGTGAGTGAGGGAGCGAAGGGTGCTCGGGTTTTGGCTCGGCCGGCGGCAATGCGCGGTCGTGGCGGGGGCCATGGCGACGCGACGTCGCGCAGCACGGCGCGAGCGGCGAGGCGGCGCGACAGGCGAGGTGGTGCGGGAGTGGGCGAGGGAGATTGCTTGCTTGCGCGGGCACGCGAAGATCGAACGGGGAGTGGCGGAGGCAGATTTGGAGCAGAGGCGGGGCGCCACGCGGCAGGCCGGCCGGCGTACGGCGCGGCGCGATCGGCGACCGGCGCTGCGCGGCGCGCGCGCGGGAGATTGCGGGAGCGGGCCGGCGCGGTGCGGAGCTGGGCCGAAATGGCCAGATGGGCCGGAAGTGAAGGCGCGGGAAAAATTCGTTTCCTTTTTCTTTTCCAAGGATTTTTCAAAGTTTGACCAATCAAAAACAGTTTCAAAAACTCCAAACCAGGCTTTGACCCAAATATAAAAGTTGCTCAAAATAATTTTCTCTACAACTTTCATATAAGACACTTTTTCTGAAAACCATTTTTACAATCTCCTTATAATTAAAGCCAATTTGAAACATAAAACATTTTGCTTAATCCATTTTATTTAACAAACTATTTTGAACTAGGTCAAAATATCAACATGAAAAGCACTCTACTCAATATTCTCTATTTTATAAAACTATTTGCCAAAATAGAAATCCATTTTAATCATCAAGTCAAATAGAAATCCAAAATCCAAATAATTAAACATAAGGCAAAAAGCACTCTTATGCACATGAAATGATGCAATGCATTACTTATGCTCTTAGTAGCTAATTGTGGTTCCTATTGCAGTGCTTGACACTAGGGTGTCACAGCCCTTCCCCCCTTAAAGAAATCTCGTCCCGAGATTTGAGTTACGTACCAATCTTTATAAAAAGCGGGATAGTTCACTCGCAAGTACTCCTCGGTTTCCCAAGTCGCATCGTTGGGTCCGTGGTTGCTCCAGAGAATCTTGTAAGTCTTCACTGTGCGGTTGCGAGTTTCTCGGGTCTTGGTGTCCATTATCTCTCGAGGTTGTTCATAGTATTCCAGATCTGATCTGATTGTGACATCTGGGATCCGAACTTCTTCTTGTTCTGGAACTCGAAGACACTTCTTCAACTGGGACAAATGGAACACTGGGAAAACTGCGCTCATCTCTGGGGGTAACTGCACTTCATAGGCTACTTCTCCCTTTTTAGCTATGATCTGATATGGTCCCACATATCGAGGTGCTAGCTTTTTCTTAATTCCAAAACGTTGAACTTTCCTCATGGGTGAGACTTTGAGGTAAACATAGTCTCCGACTTGAAATTCCAAGGGTCTCCTCCGTGTGTCAGCGTAACTTTTCTATCGGGATTGCGCTGCTTTGATATGTTGTTGTACCTTTTGCACAATCTCTTCAGCATCCTTTACATAATCTGACCCATAAAATCCTCGATCTCCTGATTCAACCCAATTTACCGGGGTTCTGCATCTTCGTCCGTATAATACTTCAAAAGGTGCCAACTTTATACTTTCTTGGTAGCTGTTGTTATACCAAAACTCGGCAAGGGGTAACCATTTCTCCCATGATTCTCCTGAAGATAAAACACAAGCTCTGAGGATATCTTCCAAAATCTGATTCACTCTCTTTGTTTGTCCAGCGGTTTGGGGGTGATAAGCGGAACTTCTTACCAACTTGGTTCCTAGCTCCTTGTGCAACTGTTCCCAAAAACGTGCTATGAACTGGGGTCCTCTATCAAAGACAATCCTTTTCGGAACTCCATGTAACCTCAAGATATTCTGAATGTACAGGTCTGCATACTGATGCGGTCGGTGGGTCGTCTTAACTGGTATGAAGTGAGCCACTTTAGATAACCGATCCACGATAACCCAGATAGAATCATTTCCCTTTTGAGTGGTGGGAAGACCTGTGATGAAATCCATACTAATCTCTTCCCACTTCCACTCTGGAATAGACAACGGTTGCAACAATCCGACAGGTCTTAGGTGTATAGCTTTTATCCTGCAGCCAGTATCACACCTTGCAACATAAGCAGTGACTTCCTTCTTCATCCTTGACCACCAATACCTTGTTCTCAAATCTTGGTACATCTTACTGCTCCCGGGATGGATAGACAACTTTGAATTATGAGCTTCATTCAGAATTCTTTCTTTTAGCTTCGTGTTCTTTGGAACAACCAACCTCCGGTTGTACCACAAGATTCCCTGCTCATCAGTTCTGAAATTCAAAGATCTACTGCTTTCTAACCTCTTCTTGATTTAACAGATCTCTTCATCAGTCTTTTGTCCCTCGATGATGTCACTTTCCAAGGTGCACTGTATGGTGATATTGTTCAGCATAACGGGGTGCATAAGGTTAAATCCATCTTCCAACAGTGGTTGTAGGGAGTTGCAATGAGTCTTGCGACTCAAGGCATCGGCTACAACGTTTGCTTTTCCCGGGTGGTAATGCACTTCATGGTTGTAATCCTTAATCAACTCTAACCATCTTCTCTGCCTCATGTTCAACTCTGGCAGGGTAAAGATATATTTCAGACTTTTATGATCCGTGTACACATGACATATGTTTCCCATAAGGTAATGCCTCCAAATTTTGAGTGCATGCACTACGGCTGCCAATTCCAAATCATGAGTGGGGTAATTCTCTTCATGTGGTTGCAACTGACGAGAAGCATAGGCGATAACATTTCCGTTCTGCATGAGCACACATCCAAGTCCAACCTTGGATGCGTCACAAAAACACATCAAAAGGTTCCTCTAAGTTTGGCTGAGCCAAAACAGGCGCGGAAGTCAACAACGTTCGCAGAGTGCGAAAAGCTGCTTCACACTCTGGAGTCCATTCGAACTTCTTGTTTTCTACGTTAAACGGGTCATAGGCTTGGCTATTCTTGAAAAATCCGGAATAAACCGATGGTAGTATCCTGCCAAACCCAAAAAGTTGCGAACCTCAAAAACACTCGTGGGTGCTTCCCAATCCATAACCTCTTGCACTTTAGAAGGGTCTACAGAGATCCCTTCCTCTGAAAGGACGTGACCAAGGAAAGGTACCTTCTTTAACCAAAACTCACACTTACTGAACTTAGCATACAACTTGTGCTCTCTAAGCCGGGTCCGAACAACTCGTAGATGCTCAGCATGATCCTTCTCATTCTCAGAGTATACCAAGATATCATCGATGAACACTACAACAAACTTATCCAACTCCGGCATGAAGACCGAATTCATCAGGTACATGAAATGTGCCGGTGCATTGGTCAATCCAAAGGACATAACGAGATACTCATAGAGTCCATATCTGGTAGAGAAAGCTGTTTTTGGTATATCTTCTCTTCTGATCTTAATCTGATGGTATCCTGATCTCAGGTCGATCTTGGAGAACACTTTCGCCTTTAATAACTGATCAAACAAGACATCGATTCGGGGTAAGGGATATTTGTTCTTTATAGTTACTGCATTCAACGGTCTGTAATCCACACACATCCTCAAAGTTTTATCCTTCTTCTTCACAAAGATAGCGGGACATCCCCAAGGTGATGAACTAGGGCGTATCAAACCCTTATCCAAGAGCTCTTGCAACTGAACCTTAAGCTCTGCTAAATCTTTAGCGTGCATCCTATACGGTCTCCGAGATATGGGTGCCGTTCCAGGGACTAAATCTATAGCAAACTCCACATCCCTATCCGGCGGTAGTCCAGGCAACTCATCAGGAAAAACATCCGGAAACTCATACACTACTGAGATCTCAGCTATCTGTTTTGCGGTGACGTTGAACAACACTCCGATCTCGTGGGGGTTTCGGGGTAACTTAAACCGAAAGGTAGACCCATTCTAGGGACTAACCATAGAAACTACTCGCTCTGCGACGTCAAGATTGACCTTCCAGAGTTTCATCCAACCCATACCTAAGATCACATCCAAACCCAGACCAGGGATTACGATGGGATCCACTATGGCCTTCTTATCCCCAAAAGTCATTTCCACTCCTTTAGCCATTTTACGCGCGGAGAGAACAACTCCGGCGGAACTTATCTGATATCCCCGATCTAACTCAACCAACTCAAGATTACTTCTAAAAACAAAGTTCTCACTTATGAAAGAATGCGATGCTCCAGAATCAAACAGCACAACTGTGGGGCATTGTGCGGATACATGGGTGTATGCCGGGTCTCTGAGTGTTGAGTGATTGTCAACTGGGATGATGCGCATGTTCTTTGACTTGTGTTGTGCAGGTGTCGAGCACGGATGCAGTGATCGAAGGCAGGTGAAGGTCAAGCTGAGACGTGCTGTGCCGACGGACCGGGTGCGGTGAAGGATGGGCGTGCCGTGCGGCGGACGTGCCATGCCGAGGTACCGAGCGGTGAAGGGCGGACGTGAGGCTTGGTCTGAGGGACCAGAGGCCTGAGGATCAGCTGTGGTGGCTGGCAGCCTGTGATGACGACAAGTGAAGAAGTGCGGTCATGTGTTGCCTGAGTTGTGGACTTGGGGACACATGTCGATGGACAAGGTGCACGGGAGGTGCATCCCACCTACGACATCGGTTTGGTGGTAGAGCCAGAAAAAACCATCGGATGGACGGTTTCCAGGTTTGGGCCTCAAAACCTGGGCATGGACGGTTTCCGAGTTTGGCCACAAAACTCGGGCTGAGGGTTTCCGAGTTTGGCCACAAAACTCGGGCTGAGGACGGTTTCTAGGTTTGGGACTCAAAACCTGGGCTCTGAGGGTTTGCTGAGTTTAACCTCAAAACTCAGATGCTGGTGGGCTGGTTTCCCGGTTTGGGCCTCAAAACCGGGGGTTGGCTGGAAAAGGCTGGTTTCCCGGTTTGAGCCACAAAACCGGGGGTGCAGAGCGAGGGCGGCACGTGGCGGCGATCCGGAGGTTGCGTCGAGGCAACGCTTCGGTTTGTGCGGGCGTGGCCGTCAGATACACCTACCACCGAGTTGGTCCAGAATAACCCTAGGGTTTAGCTGGTTCGCTCTGTAATTATATTAGAGAGGGGTAGAGTAGGAAATAGACTTAGGCTAGTAGTAGGATAAGTAGTCGGGAGACACCCTCCTCCCATGTATCTCAGTCATTTGCTCTTTCGCACTTAGGGTTTCCTGCTCTCCCATCCCCTGCTGTAGCTAGCTGAGATCCGTAGAGAAACTTGCCTCTGTGTACTGTTGATTCTGAGGAAGTGAGGTCGTAACCTCACTGTTGTAGCGTGAGTTTGCGCTACGGTTGCAATTCGTGGTTGTGATTCGTGTTTTGTTCGTGTTCTACGCGGAATCCTTTTCTCCATGTTTTTCCCGTCGCTTGATCTCTTTGCTCGGTTCATCTTTTGCAAATCCGGTTGAACCAAGTTGTTCTAGGTCGTGAGGCACTTCTTTCCACCGAAGGAATTTACCTCTAACCTCACGGTCTAGGAGATCGATCGATTTCGGTTTCGGGTCATGCTTTTCTCCTTTCCCCCGAATTTCTTTGATTCATCGATTTGGAAGATAGGTTCGAGCCATGATCTCTTAGACATAGCTCACTATCCTCCTTGTGACTCCTCTCACCAAGTTTTATCTCTAGAGGATTCATTTTGGGTGAGATCGAGTTGAATCGGTGGACGAACAGCAGGATGTCGGGGTGACCAGACGTTGGGTCGTGCTGACCGGACGCACCAGACCAGAGTCCGGTCGTTGAGCTCCCAGCGCATTTTCTCTGTGACTTGACCGGACGCTGGGACTCGAGAGTGACTGGACGCACCCCTAGTACTGTTCACTATTTTGTCTCTCTCTGACCGGACGCTCTGCTTGTGACTGGACGCACTGCTTCACAGAGTCCGGTCCAATACAGTAAGGGTCCAAAATCATTTTGGCTTGACCGGACGCGTCCGGTGGTGCCTGACCAGACGCAGGCAGAGTCCGGTCAAAGCTGTTCTGCGCGTTTTCGTCCGCGGTTTGTTCGATCGACTTCAGATTTGAGATCCGCTTGTTGCGTTGGGTTCCTAACTTCGTGCTCTTCAGAAATCGGACTTCTCGCTCTACAAAATAGCCTTAAACCCCCTCGCGTTGCTCGGGGGAGGTTAAGGTTACCCAAAACCCATCCTGTCACTAGTTGACTTGCGTGAACTTGGGTGAGGAAGTTTTTGTGGTGCCTCGCTGTGATCCTAGGGATCATCCACCCTCTTCCAAGGGTCGTGGGCATCACGTTTTCGGCAGTAGCTCTTGGGGGTTTATTTTGGGACATTTGGTCAAAGTTTCGAGAGAAATTTTATTGGCTCCCATTCACCCCCCCTCTGGTCGCCTTGCTTTTGCATTCTCGGTCCTTCAATTGGTATCGGAGCAGGTTAAGGATCTTCCACCTTAGCCGGTTCCAGATCCACAGAAGGCGACATGGATCGCGGCGTGGGCAAACCGCCATTCTTTGATGGGACGAACTATGCGTATTGGAAGATACGCATGTCGGCCTATCTCTAGAGCATGGGCTCTTCTATTTGGGAGATTTGCAACAGGGCCGATTACGTTGTCCTGGCTGCTCGTGTCTCTCAGCTTCAGATAGATGAGCACGAGGCCAATAGCCGGGCGCGTAACGCCTTGTTCTCCTGTTGGAGCATGTCGGAGTTTGATCGCGTTTCTCACCTCCCCACGGCTCGTGAGATTTGGGAAACCCTCATGCGCTTTCATGAGGGCACCTCTCAAGTCAAATCTCGTCTCTACGAGTCGCACAAGCGGGAGTA
Organism: Coix lacryma-jobi var. lacryma-jobi; assembly: GCA_009763385.1. Taxonomy (NCBI): domain Eukaryota; kingdom Viridiplantae; phylum Streptophyta; class Magnoliopsida; order Poales; family Poaceae; genus Coix; species Coix lacryma-jobi. The sequence continues at coordinate 30,273,871 of CM019828.1, forward strand.
TGAGAACTTTCGACATATGCCTGGCGAGAGCATAGAAAGCTTATTCGCTTGCTTTCAGGTGATTATCAACAAGATGTGAGCTAACAAGGAGCTGTTGCCTTTCGACGATCATGAGAGAGCATTAAAGCTTTTGCATACTCTCGATCGATCGCTATGGGACTCAAAGATCCAGGCGATCATCGAATCGTCTAACTATGAGACTCTCACTTGCGACGAGCTCTTTAGTAAGCTCAAGTCTAGTGAAATTGACGCCATGTCGAGGGCTTCTTATGCAAATCCTTCTGGCCCAACTATGGCTTTGGTTTCTGGCTCTTCTGCTAACCCCTCTGCTGGCTTTTCACTTTCTTCACTCTTTTCTGTCACAGAGGACCAGCTTGAGTCGTTGGGGGATGACGAGTTGGCAATGCTCGCCAACCGGTTCACGCGGTTCCACAACAACCTCATGAACCGTCGCCGCGGTGGAGGACGCTCAAGAAGCTATGAGTGCGGCGACCCCGACCACTTCATCGCCAACTGCCCCAAGAAGAAGCATTCATCTGGGAAGGGCGATCATGGGCACAAGTACGACTCCGGCAAGCGCAAGGAGAAGTACGTCCCCGCGAGGCACAAGCGGAGGGGCGGCTTCGACAAGGAGTACATCAAGAAGAAGTACTTGGAGAAGGCCCAGGCTGAGCAGCGTGCGTTCTTCGCCACGCTCAGCGACGTCGACGGCTCGGATGACGACTCCGCTTGCTCAAGCGATGACGAGTCCAAGAAGAAGAAGAGGATCGAGGACAAGCTGAACGGTCTCTGCTTCTTCACCGACGACGATGGCTTCTGCACCATGGCGCTTGGTGATGAGGTCGACGGCAAGCTAGAGCACACCCCTCGGGACGACGACGACGACGATACCTCCCAGGTATCCCTCACCCACGACGAGCTTTCTGCTGAGGTTGAGAAGCTTACTGCCCGCGCTCCTTAGTCAGGACAAGTTGCTTAGGCGTGCCGCTAGAGAGCGCAAGGAGTTTAGGCAGAAGTGGGAGGACACGGTGAGAGAACTTGAGTTTGCCAAGTCCACCGTGGTCGTGTCGGAGGAGGTTGAGTGTGAGATGTGCACCACGCACATGACTGACCTTCTCACTTTGGGAGGTAAGTATGCTGCGTTGGTAGGAGAGGTGGATGAGCTGAAGGCTAGACCTTCTCTGTTGGGTGCGTGCAAGACTTGTCCTGTCTTGCAATCTGAGTTGGCAGAGAAGAATGCCAAGATTGTGTCTCTTGAGGCGGCCAACTCAGGTAGCACGAGTGTGGCTAGGTGTGCTTTGTGTGCGGGATTGGAGATGAAGATTGCGAATGTCAAGCATGGCAAGATGCAAACCGAGGAGGAAAACACATACCTTCGAACCATCTTGTCATTGGTCTCTTGTAGTGAGCCGCAGCTCGGGATGATGATCTCCCAATTCAAGCGAGCTGCTGGAGGTCCGGGTGTAGGTCTTGCTCAGGGTGTTGATCTTTCTGCTTTTGGGAAGATTGGAGAGTCGAGTGGTTTGAACCCGAGTGAGAAGCCCAACTCCACCACTACTCCCAAACTTACCAAGCTTCCACCCAAAGAACCTCTCAAACCTACCACCAAGGATGGGGTATTTGAGGAACCTCCGAGAGCTCCACCCAAGAACCAAGTGTGGCATCCCAAACCCAACCACCTTAAGAACAAACTGGATACAATGCCACCTATCCAGGAGGAGTTGCCACAGAAGGGCAAAGTGATCCACACCCACAGCCATGAGTACCAACAACCCCCTTTGCGTGCGGTGAGGTACCATTGTGATTTCTGTGGGAGAGATGGTCACTTGAGCGAGTTCTGCTTTAGGCGCAAGAGAGAGGCGCGCCGTGCTAGGGAGATGAACAACACGGACATGTACCATCCTTTTCATGATGTACATGCGCCGAATGTTCAGAGGAGTGCTCCGAGGAGAGCAGCTAGGCCCAGAGGTCCAGAACCTCAAGTTCCCAGGCCTAGGCAGTAGAGAGCTCCGAGGAGAGTCACTAGGCATAGAGGTGCTGAGCCTCAAGTCCCTAGGCCTAGGCCTCGTAGAGAGCGTGCCCGACGGGAGCCTGCAGTTGTAGGCTATGGACCCCGTGGCGGAGGTTTTGTAGTTGAGCGTTTTCCCCCACCGCGTTTTGAGTATCGCGGTGGACGCTTGTTGGCGGTTCTTATCGACATATTTATCCCGCCAACATAGTCCACATAAAAGGAGAAAAGCATGTATTTTACTCATATATACATTTATTGCTAACCAAGTTCCACATGTAGTGCAAAGTTATGTTTTGCAGATCATAAACATGCATACAGGTGGATAACAACCAAAAAGGCGCAAAATGAACAAGAACACAATCACCTCTTGAGCTACACACTTGGGCACTACCTCTTCTTAGTTTTTCCTTGTTCTTGTGCTAGAGAGAGAGCTAGGCAAAGCTATCAAGGAGGGCTTGGCTCCTTGGAGAGATATTGGGTATGAATAAGATAGATTTGATCTCCAAAGCCCTGTCTTCATTCTTTCGATACAGTTCTTCATATGAACTAGAGTATTGTTCTTGTTCTAGTATTTTGGTATATGACTTAGATCTTAGGTCTTATATCATGTTGCTAGTATATGAACTTATGAATAGTTCTTGTGGAATTAGTATAATATACATTCTAGTGTATAGTTCTTATAATATATTGCTACCCTAGGGTTAGTAGTGTATTATATGAATTAGAGCTAAGTGTGTATTGTATTATTCTCACATAGAACATTAGTCTAATTGCTTCATGCTTGTTATATGATTAGAAATGAGCTTATGTCAAGGGTGGCGGTTTATCATGCTCTTCTGAGTAGGCTCAGGCTTCTTACCTGTCGATCCGTAGGGTCGGGGACCCGGGGGAGTCTGAGTGGGTTCTGTGCATGCAAGCATGGTGCTTGGATGTAGAGGCCGGGTAATTGCATGGTCTTAGTCCACGGTAGTGGGGATGGCGGCAGGTGGTGACAGCCCTGTCCGTCCTTGGCATTCCCCCACGTTCGGCTAGGGTGTAGGAGTCTAAATTGTTACGAGAGGTTGCTGGCAGACCAGTACTCGCGTAATCTCCCGAACCATCTGAAGCATGAGATTAGTTCTATGTCATATGATTGCATGATTAACTTGTTCTATGAATGACTTGTATCTAGACCATGCCTGCTCTATTAGGTTATTCAATTATTCTTTTATTCATTTATTCTTTTAGTCTCTTTTTACTCTTTCCCTTTTGCCATGCTCAAGATTGTGTTTCTCCACTATTCAAATCATCATTGTTTATCACCTATTATGACAATTGATCCATTATTGCTATCATGGTATTTGGTACTATGTTTATCCTAGAACTTGATACATACAAAGCCTTCCTCGAGCGAACCAATAAATCACGATACTCGGTATATCTCCGGGTGAAATGCTACACGATAATTTCGTGCGCTTGCGGACCTAAACTCCAAACCTACGAACTATCGTAAAGATGCATGCTTAACACTGTTGCTGGAAACGCGCCATTCTAAGCAACTTGTTAAGAGACATCGTACAGACACTTCTAGCGCCATTGCTGGGAATAGATCTTTGGGTCCATTTCTATGCCAATATCCGGCGCCGTTGCCATGGATGGATTGCAAAGTCCATTCTTAGTGACGACGTTAGTAAGTGTCAACGTGCATTTCTGGCGCTGTTGCCGGGGATGGATCGTAAGGTCCATTCTTAGTAAGAACGTTAAGAAATGCCAACAAGCATTTCTGGCGCCGTTGCCGGGGATGGATCGTAAGGTCCATTCTTAGTAAGAACGTTAAGAAATGCCAACAAGCATTTCTGGCGCCGTTGCCGGGGAAGGCTAATGTAAAAAGTTCTAGATAAACATAAACCAATATCTGATATGCAAAATGAGTCATTGTTATGCAGGTTAACTCTGCCTGTTTTCCTCCTGTTGTGGATGAAACAGGAATAGTGTATGTCTGGTTTCTCTCTGCCGGAAAACTTCATTAACGATCCCGAGGCACTCCTAAGGGCTAAGCAGATTCGTTCCGTTTCGAATTCTGCTACTCCACCGATAGAGCAACCAGCCGGTTCCGCACCAACCCCAACTGAGGTCATGGCTGAGAAGACACTCCGCGAGTTCTCCGTGCCCGCTGTCACCAACGTGGCTACCGGCCCCGCTGTGGACACGGCCGGAAAGAACTTCGAACAGGCCTGATCACCATGGTGCAGGCAAGCCCGTTCTGCGGTTTGCCTAGCGAGGATGCGAATGCGCATCTGCAACACTTCCTGGAGCTGTGCGACACTATCGTCATCAAGGACATCACCCCAGATGTCATTCGGCTCTGTCTTTTCCCTTTTTCCCTTGTGGGGAAAGCGAAAAGGTGGTTCTACCAGGATAAGGAAGCTGTCAACACATGGGCAAAATGCTCAGCTGCATTCCTCGCTAAATTCTTCCCCATAAGCAAAACCAATGCTTTGCGGGGAAGAATCTCCAATTTCAAGCAAGATGCCACTGAATCAATCCCTGATGCATGGGAAAGGCTCCAGGAGTACATCCTGAGCTGCCCCCACCATGGCATGGAAAATTGGATGGTGCTCCAAAACTTCTACAATGGGCTCACGCCCATGTCGAAGGGGCACCTAGATGTAGCCGCTGGTGGAGCATTCTTATCGCTCACCAACGCCAGGGCTAAGGCCCTGATCGAAAAGATGGTTGAACACCAAGGCTGGAGTGACGAGAGAACTCAACCACAAGCACCAGCCAAAACACAAAAAGGCATGCATACCGTGAAGGAGACGGATATGCTTGCCGCAAAAATAGACCTCCTTATGAAACACCTATCTGAGAAAAACCAAGAAAACCAAACAAATACGGTGAACGCCATAGAATCACACAAGACGTGTGAAGTCTGTGGTGGTGTTGGCCACTCGGGGACCGACTGCCCCGAAACCCGTGAAGACGCCGCCTACATCAACAACGGGTTCCGCCAACAAGGAGGCACCAACCAGAACAATGGTTGGAATAACCAGTCACGGCCACCATTCCAAGGTAATTCGAACTCCAATTCGAATCAACCTTCATTAAGAGACTTAGTTCTTGGACAGGCTAAAATTAATGAAAATTTGACTAAAAAGTTGCTGTCCAATGATAAAGTTTTTGAAAATTTAAATACAAAAATAGAAAACCTAACGTCCTCCGTTCAAAATCAACTGAGCTTCAATAAAATGATAGAATCCCAATTAGCTCAAATCGCCGCTGCTATTCCTACCGAAAGTGCGGGACGACTCCCGGGACAACCCGAGAGTTCTCCCACTAACCATGCAGGGTGAAACGGGAAAACGGAAGGAAAGTCCCACTCAAAGGACTCAAAATAATTTGTGCCTCCACCGAAGGTAATCGGTATGTATCCCAAACAAAAAAAAAACGGCCAAGAGCTAGCTTGGGGGAGGACCCCCACTTCCGAGGTATGTTGCATTGCATATTTAATTCCATGCATTTTTATTTTTCCATTAGCATGTTTACTTAATGCAATTCTAATTTAAAAAAAATGAATTCCACTCTTATATGTGATGTAAGATATGTGCTTCTTCCTTGTTGAAATGATGAATAGTTGCTCTGTCTTATAATTCACCTGTGCCTAGTTTATAACATAGTTTCTACTAAGATTTGAGTTTATTGGTAAATGGCTCACTTAAGAACTTAAAACTTGTGGGATGCACATGCTTACTCAAGTCCAAGGTTACTGCTAGCCATGATCTGGTATAAGCAGAGATTTGCTATGACATTGTTTTAAGAAAGACTTGACATCCGGAGAATTTATTTAAAAACTTAAAATTCAAAAGTTCCTCGATGATGATATATCCTACCAGAGCCATATGATGAAAAACTTTTCAAACCATATACTCATTTGCTACTTGTATTTGTATTGAGCCTATTCAAATAGTTGTGACCTATGTGTAGACTTCTTTCATGCATTCAAGATCAAGATTCACGTACACCCACCAAATAAAGCTAACTCTTGCATTAAGAGTTACGCAAGACATGCCATGCATCCACCACAAAAATAAATGCTCCACCATTGATCATGATCTTTCTCTCCCAAATTTTTTGAAAAGAATTATGGGCTATCTAAAAAAAATGAGAGAGTAAAAAAATGGACAAGTGTCCAAATGAAAACAATGGGTACTCCGATGCCCGCCTCTCTCTAAAAAAAAGTGAATGAGAGAGTAAAAAAAAACGGACAAGTGTCCAAATGAAAACAATGGGTACTCCGATACCCGCCTCTCTCGATGAATAAAGATAGCCCATAGTTCCCAATTTTCCAAAAGGAGAAAGACATGAGAAAAGGAGTATTCAAAAAGAAAATATTCCACACACTTGCACTTCTTGATCTAAGTGTATCACTGAAGTCTCCTAAGGTCCAATTCTTTGACTTTGCAATATCTACAATACAAGTATGCCTACTTCCTTCTACCCACAACTCCAGATAAAGCTTTAGTTGGTAGAATGAAAAGAAAGGCAAAAGCCTTTGGTGAGGATCATACACATCTTGAGCGAATGAGTGAATCATTTGAGGAACTTGCTTTGATTTTCAAAACTTCTAAAAACTCCGGATTATAAAGTTGCTCAAGGAACAAAAGATAAGCACCTCTGCGAAAGCCGATCTAACATGCAGTGACTAAGGATTTGAGGAGGCTAACAAGCCCCATGGGTGACAAGGTACTAGGGTGAGTAATGGACCAATGTATTCAAACCATGGTTGACACTTTGGTATAGACCTGGCACTTGTGAATAATAATCGGCATTGAAGCAACTCCTGATCAACAACCAAAACCTTAGCTTTTGCTCGGGGACGAGCAAAGGGTAAGCTTGGGGGAGTTTGTTGGCGTTTCTTATCGACATATTTATCCCGCCAACATAGTCCACATAAAAGGAGAAAAGAATGTATTTTACTCATATATACATTTATTGCTAACCAAGTTCCACATGTAGTGCAAAGTTATGTTTTGCAGATCATAAGCATGCATACAGGTGGATAACAACCAAAAAGGCGCAATCCAACTCGCCGAAATGCGCAAAATGAACAAGAACACAATCACCTCTTGAGCTACACACTTGGGCACTACCTCTTCTTAGTTTTTCCTTGTTCTTGTGCTAGAGAGAGAGCTAGGCAAAGCTATCAAGGAGGGCTTGGCTCCTTGGAGAGATATTGGGTATGAATAAGATAGATCTGATCTCCAAAGCCCTGTCTTCATTCTTTCGATACAGTTCTTCATATGAACTAGAGTATAGTTCTTGTTCTAGTATTTTGGTATATGACTTAGATCTTAGGTCTTATATCATGTTGCTAGTATATGAACTTATGAATAGTTCTTGTGGAATTAGTATAATATACATTCTAGTGTATAGTTCTTATAATATATTGCTACCCTAGGGTTAGTAGTGTATTATATGAATTAGAGCTAAGTGTGTATTGTATTATTCTCACATAGAACATTAGTCTAATTGCTTCATGCTTGTTATATGATTAGAAATGAGCTTATGTCAAGGGTGGCGGTTTATCATGCTCTTCTGAGTAGGCTCAGGCTTCTTACCTGTCGATCCGTAGGGTCGGGGACCCGGGGGAGTCTGAGTGGGTTCTGTGCATGCAAGCATGGTGCTTGGATGTAGAGGCCGGGTAATTGCATGGTCTTAGTCCACGGTAGTGGGGATGGCGGCAGGTGGTGACAGCCCTGTCCGTCCTTGGCATTCCCCCACGTTCGGCTAGGGTGTAGGAGTCTAAATTGTTACGAGAGGTTGCTGGCAGACCAGTACTCGCGTAATCTCCCGAACCATCTGAAGCATGAGATTAGTTCTATGTCATATGATTGCATGATTAACTTGTTCTATGAATGACTTGTATCTAGACCATGCCTGCTCTATTAGGTTATTCAATTATTCTTTTATTCATTTATTCTTTTAGTCTCTTTTTACTCTTTCCCTTTTGCCATGCTCAAGATTGTGTTTCTCCACTATTCAAATCATCATTGTTTATCACCTATTATGACAATTGATCCATTATTGCTATCATGGTATTTGGTACTATGTTTATCCTAGAACTTGATACATACAAAGCCTTCCTCGAGCGAACCAATAAATCACGATTCTCGGTATATCTCCGGGTGAAATGCTACACGATAATTCCGTGCGCTTGCGGACCTAAACTCCAAACCTACCAACTATCGTAAAGATGCATGCTTAACACTGTTGCTGGAAATGCGCCATTCTAAGCAACTTGTTAAGAGACATCGTACAGACACTTCTAGCGCTGTTGCTGGGAATTGATCTTCGGGTCCATTTCTATGCCAATATCCGGCGCCGTTGCCATGGATGGATTGCAAAGTCCATTCTTAGTGACGACGTTAGTAAGTGTCAACGTGCATTTCTGGCGCTGTTGCCGGGGATGGATCGTAAGGTCCATTCTTAGTAAGAACGTTAAGAAATGCCAACAACGCTCCGCCCTTAGCGGACCACGTTTTCCTCTACGTGGTGATCGCACCTCTCGTAGACGTGCTAGGAATGGTTTTTCCGCTAACCGTTCTTTTGAGCAGCCGGCCCCACACTGGTATTCTTCCTGCTTCACTAACCCCAGTGTTGGACCGTATGCTCACCCTATGTCTTTTTATTGATGTAGGTAAAACGGTTGGAGGACATTTGGTTGGTGGATTTCGGTTGCTCGAGCTACATGACCGGAAACGCCATGTGGTTCTCCAGCCTTAGCCCTGTTGCCGGAAAGGAGTACATAACCTTCGGCGACAATAGCAAAGGTAAGGTATTGTCTCGCGGGTCGGTGCGAGTTAATGAGCACTTTGTGTTGCGCGATGTTGCTCTTGTTTCTAACTTGCATTTTAACCTTCTTTCTGTTTCGCAACTCTTTGACGACGACTATGAGATTCGTTTTAAACCGAATCTCAGTCGTATTTTGGATCCTCAAGGCAATCTTGTGTGTTTGATTTCGCCCTTTGGAAAAGTCTTTCGTGCGAATTTCTCGGAGTCTTTTGGCACTTCTCGTTGTCTTGTGGCTGGACCTTCCTCCTCTGATCTTTGGAAGTGGCATATGAGACTTGGACATTTGAGCTTCGACTTGCTTGCAAGGCTTAGTTCACTTGGCCTAAACCGAGGATTGCCCAAGTTGCATTTGGAGAAGGATCTTGTTTGCCACTCTTGTAGACACGGGAAGATGGTTGCCGCTCCCCACCATCCAGTGACTCAGGTCATGACCAAGCGCCCTGGAGAGCTTTTACACATGGACCTTGTTGGTCCGGCTCAGGTGAGCTCGGTTGGGGGGAAGTGGTATGTGCTTGTTGTTGTTGATGACTTTTCGAGATATTCGTGGGTCTTCTTTTTAGCTGAGAAGACCAAGACTTTCTCCTTTGCTCGTAATCTGATTTTGCGTCTTCAGAACGAGTTCCCTTTGAACTCGATGCGAGCAATTCGGAGTGATAATGGTTCCGAATTCAAGAATTCGGATTTTGAGAAGTTTTGTAACTCTTTGGGTTTAGAGCATCAGTTTTCTTCCCCCTACACACCCTCTCAGAATGGTATTGTAGAGAGAAAGAATCGGAGCCTTGTTGAGATGGCCAGGACGATGCTCGATGAGCATAGGACTCCTAGGCGTTATTGGGCCGAAGCTATGAACACTGCGTGCTATATTTCCAATCGCATTTTTCTGAGAGCGTTCTTGAAAAAGACTTCTTATGAGTTGCATTTTGGTAGACAGCCCAAGGTGAGTTATTTTAGAGTCTTCGGTTGCCATTGTTTTATATTGAAGAAAGGCAACCTGGACAAATTCGAGTCTCGTTCTTCTGACGGTGTGTTTTTGGGTTATGGCACTCACACAGTCACACTCGAGCCTATCGTGTACTTAACCTTGATACTAACCGAGTCATGGAGACATCAGATGTCACCTTCGACGAGACCATGGTTTGTCCTTCTTCTCGTTTTGAGCGTGCAGGTGATCATGAGGTTGGTGAGCCTCTTTTTGATGATGAGGACGAGGGTGCTGAAGGTATAGATGATCCAGCACCCCCTCCACCTGCTGTGCCGCAAAGAGCGGCCTCTACGACGACTCACGGCCCTGACACCTCTTCTTCCTGGGGGCCGTGGGATCCGCCATCCCGAGCGGTACCATTTGTACCCGGGGAGGCACCAGCTGCTGTTGAGGGGGAGGCCACTTCGGCAAGGGAGGCGCCACGACACATTTAGCGCCAGCACCCGCCTCAGCAGATGATCGGCAACATCAACGAACGGGTTACTCGGTCTAGGTCACAGCAAATCTCGCACTTCGCTCATTCTGCTTTTGTTGCTAATTTTGAGCCCCGAGATGTTGGACACGCTTTGACGGATCCGGATTGGGTCAATGCCATGCATGAGGAGTTAGAAAATTTTGAGCGAAATCGGGTTTGGGTTCTAGTTCCACCTCCTCCTGAGTGTAGGCCTATTGGGACAAAATGGGTTTTCAAAAACAAGCAAGCAGAGGATGGCCACGTTGTTAGAAACAAGGCTAGGCTTGTAGCGAAGGGTTATAGTCAGAAGGAGGGGATAGACTTTGAGGAGACTTTTGCTCCTGTAGCTCGTTTGGAGGCTATTAGGATACTCTTGGCTTTTGCTACATCCAAAGGTTTTAAACTCTTTCAAATGGATGTCAAGAGTGCCTTCTTAAACGGCTACATAGAAGAGGAAGTGTATGTTGAGCAACCCCCCGGTTTTGAAAATCCCAAGTTTCCAAACCATGTTTTTAAACTTCACAAAGCTTTATATGGTTTGAAACAAGCCCCTAGAGCCTGGTATGATAGGTTGAAAACCTTTTTACTTGCTAAGGGTTTTAAAATGGGATGTGTAGATAAAACGCTCTTTCTCCTCAAGCAAGGCAAAGACACTCTCTTGGTCCAGATTTACGTGGATGATATCATTTTCGGTGGTTCTTCTCACGCTTTGGTTGCCAAGTTTGCAGATACTATGAGCAGGGAGTTCGAGATGAGCATGATGGGCGAGCTGACATTCTTTCTCGGGTTGCAAATTAAGCAATCCCGAGAGGGCATGTTTGTGCACCAGGGCAAGTACACCAAGGACTTGCTGAAGTGGTTCGATATGGGAGAGGCCAAGCCTCTTCCAACTCCCATGTCGACGACGACTGCCCTGGATGCGGATGTGGATGGAGAAGTAGTGGACCAGAAGGAGTACCGCAGCATGATTGTGTCGCTCCTCTACCTGACGGCGACACGCCTGGACATCCAGTTCGCGGTGTGTCTCTGTGCGCGCTTTCAGACGTCGCCGCGCACCTCTCACCGTCAGGCGGTGAAGCGGATCTTCAGGTACCTTCGTTTCACGCCTGAGTTCGGGATTTGGTATTCTGCTTCCTCCACCCTCTCTCTTTGCGGTTATTCAGATGCCGATTTTGCTGGTTGCTGTATTGAGCGCAAGTCCACTTCTGGGACTTGCCAGTTTATTGGTTCTTCTCTTGTTTCGAGGTCTTCTCGCAAGCAGTCTAGTGTCGCCCAGTCTACTACGGAGGCTGAGTATGTTGCTGCGGCTAGCTACTGTTCCCAGTTGCTCTGGATGATGGCCACGTTGCGTGATTTTGGTCTGAGCTTTTCTCGCGTGCCTTTGCTTTGTGACAGCACGAGTGCCATTAGCGTTGCTAAGAACCCCGTGCTTCACTCGAAGACCAAACACATTGATGTGCGCTTTCATTTCTTGCGAGACCACCAGGAGAAGGGTGATATCGACCTTCGCCATGTCGATACTCATCATCAACTGGCTGATATTTTCACCAAGCCTTTAGACGAATCAACCTTTAACCGGTTGAGGGGTGAGCTTGGTGTGTGTTTCCCTTTTTAGATGGGGGAAACATTTTGGATCTTATATTTTTGACTAACTCTTTTGTCTTTCTTCTCTTTTGCATTTCAGCATACGCATTTACATTCTAAGCTTCATATTTATAATCACTAGAATGTAACCATGCTCTATGTAGTATGCTCTGATGCTTATATTGATGCTTGTAGCTTATGCTCCTTCTGATCACTAGTACATGTTGTGAGCTGAGCTATTTTGAAATGGTGAATTTACTTAATAACTAACAATCTGAAAATGTTCACCATTGAGATATGCAACTGGCATGTGTAGGATATGTTGAGTTCACTCGTGCTTTTCATATATGCTAGGTTGCTATGTCTCTAGTTATGAGTTATTCACTTGCTTGGTCTGTTCATATCATGTTTAAAATTTGAACCAAGTTTTAGTGAATTGAAAAGATCGAGATGGGATTGCTTGTCAACACCTCACGGTATTGAGACTGTTTCTCATTGCACTTTGAGTTAAACTTGAGCCGTGTAGTGTATGACCGAAACTGTTGCTTTAAGCTTCCGATTGCATATGCATAGGCTTCGCACGGTTGAAAAGTTAGGCAAAGACAAGCTTTCAACCTCTCGCAATCACATGTTGAAATTAAACTTGTGTAATTTCACCGCTGCAACTCCGATATAAAAATGAAATCACAAGTATATGCTTCATTCCTATGCATGATGATTGAACTTTGCTAGGGGTAGTTCACCTTGTATACATGTTTAGCACTCGTTTGGATTCCGGTCACTACATGTGTAGTGCTATTTTGATGGTGACTATCTTTTTGGCTAAAAACTGCTCACATGCTCATATGTTCGTATTTCGTATGTGTGATCAGTTTGAGCCTTCGCTATTTGAGTGCTTAGCTGAGTCATTGGAGTTATACTGTTTAGAGCATTCTTGCACTTTTTGATTATATACCTGAAGCTGCTAACTTGCATTTCTGACTTCATATGCATGTTGGAAGGAGGAGTTTCTTGCCTTGATGCCTTTTCTTGATTAGTGCATTTTCAACTAAGGGGGAGAAATTGCAAATCATATGTCTCCTGGATGTTCAACTAAAGGGGAGTTTTCGTC
>CM019828.1:30287343-30318810 GCA_009763385.1 Coix lacryma-jobi var. lacryma-jobi
AAAGACTCCACGGTCCAATGCAGTAATGTGGGTCAATTCAATCAATCTTCAGCCAGTATGCCTCAGAGTTGTCAACACAGATGAGAGAAGAGGGGATTGTTTCCTCAAGTACTCCGCAACCGCGAAGACCCTCAGGAGCTTTGTCCAATAACCTGCTGGTCTTATCATCACGATGTTGTTGACCGGGCTGTTGCTTTTGAAGAAAGCAATCGCCAGTACCAGGAAGGAAGAAGAAAAAGAAAGCAGGGTCAAGCAGCTTCTCTGGCGGTCACAAACGCCAGAGAGTCGTCTATCACCCCAGCCACCACCACAATCGTCTACCTTACCCCAACCAGCAAGTGGTCGTCCGTACCGCGGCCACCACCCATAATGCCAACCAGCAAAGTGCACAACAGCCGAACGCCCCAGGTGTCGTATCACCACCCCACAAACCGCCTACAACCATCCCTGCTACAACTGCGGCCAGCTTGGTCACTGGTCTCGTAGTGCCCAAGCCCAAGAGGTATGCTCAGAATACTCAGAAGGATCCTGAGGATCTCAGCAGCAGCAGCACCGCGCCCAGCAGAACATGCCCAGAAAGGCAGGATTGTCAGAGAGCCGGGCAAGTCCTAATACAACCACTGTCAGCGACATCCAGAAGGGGAGCCCGTCATGATCGGTAGGGTTTCCTGTTGCCAATCACCCTGCAGTTGTGTTGTTTGATTCTGGTGCATCACATTCCTTCATCAGTCGTACTTTGTCATCAGCATGAAATATCATTGAGGATTTGAAAGAAAGTTTCTGCATATTTTCGCCGGAGGGCGTATAAGTATTAAGGAAGTGTTCGCAGTAGACCAGTAAGGTTGGGGAACAGGTATTTCCACCACCATGATAGTGCTTCATGATCAGAGATAGATCTCATCCTAGGCATGAATTGGATGGTGTCAGTATAAGCCATGATCGACATCTTGAATAGAGTTGTGAGAGTGGATATTCCTAACAGTACCGCCAAACTCCTTCTCCAACGTCCAATGCCTCAAAAACCAGCAGCCACTCAAATAAACACCGCCTATGTTCTGGAAACCAGGGACATCCCCGTGGTTTGTGAATTCCCTGATATTTTTCCTGAGGATTTGCCTGGTCTGCCTCCTGACCGTGATGTTGAGTTTGCCATAAAGCTAAAGCCCGGGACTGCTCCTATATCCCGCAGAGCTTATCGAATGCCTCCCAGAGAGTTGGCAGAACTAAAATCCAATTACAAGATTTGTTGGACAAGGGTTTCATTCGCCAAGCTCGTCTCCTTGGGCTGTCCGGAATCTTTGTAAAAAAGAAAGACAAGACTCTCAGAATGTGCATTGATTATCGCCCACTCAATGAGGTCACCATCAAAAACAAATATCCCTTGCCTCGTATTGATCTTCTCTTGACCAGTTAGCTGGAGCCAAAGTAATTCTCCAAGATCGATCTCAGATCCAGCTACCACCAAATAAAGATTCGTCCTGAAGATATCCTAAAACAGCTTTCACCACCAGATACGGCCTATATGAGTACTTGGTCATGTCCTTCGGTTTGACCAATGCCCCTGCTCATTTCATGTACCTCATGAACTCTGTGTTCATGCCAGAGCTTGATAAATTCGTGGTCGTGTTCATTGACGACATCCTTGTCTACTCAAAAACCCCTGAAGATCATGCCAAGCATCTTCGTATCGTTCTATCCCGTCTCAGAGAACATCAGCTGTATGCCAAGTTCAGTAAATGTGAGTTCTGGTTAGATCGGATACAGTTTCTTGGTCATGTCCTATCCGCTGAAGGTGTGTCAGTTGACCCTGGTAAAGTGGCAGACATTCTGGATTGGAAGCCACCTACCACTGTTCATCAAGTCCGCAGCTTTATGGGAATGGCAGGATATTATCGTCGATTCATCCCAGATTTCTCAAGAATCGCCAAGCCTATCACTGAGTTAGTAAAGAATTCTGTGAAGTTTGTCTGTTCACCAGCCTGTGAGCAAGCCTTTCAAACTCTGAAGAAACTGTTAACTACATCACCAGTGCTAGCCCAGCCAAACATCGAGAAGCCCTTTGATGTCTACTGTGATGCATCTGGTACTGGTTTGGGCTGTGTTTTGATTGCAAGAAGGTCGAGTGATCGCATATGCCTCCCGACAGCTTAAGCGACATGAAGAGAATTACCCAACTCATGATCTCGAGTTAGCAGTAGTAGTGCATGCCTTGAAGATCTGGCGTCATTATCTGTTGGGCAGTACCTGTAATGTGTACACTGATCACAAAAGCCTGAAGTATATTTTCACTCAAGAGGAACTGAATATGAGGCAGAGAAGATGGCTTGAGTTAATTAAGGACTATGATCTTGAAGTGCATTACCATCCGGGTAAGGCGAATGTGGTCGCCGATGCACTCAGTCGCAAGTCTTATTGCAACTGTCTGATGAAGAAACCCTATGATTCTTCTTTGTGTTATGAGCTGGAAAAGTTAAATATTGAAATGATTCCGCAAGGAACTCTGAGTAATATCAGAATGGAAACCCCTATCAGAGAGCAGATCATTGCTGCACAAAAAGATAACCCTGGAATCAAGCACATCATTGAAAAGGTCCAATCCGGAAAGGCTGATTGTTTCAGGATTGATGATGCAGGAGTAGTATGGTTTAAGAATCGGTTAGTAGTTCCTAAAGTGCCTGAGTTAAGAAAGTTAATCCTTGATGAAGCACACTTGACTAGATTCTCCATCCACCCCGGCAGCAACAAAATGTACTAGGATTTGAAGCAGCAATTCTGGTGGACAAAGATGAAGATTGAGATCGCCCGGTATGTCGCTCAGTGTGATACCTGCCAGAAAGTCAAAGCCGTGCACATGAAGCCCGGAGGAGAATTGCAACCTTTATCTGTACCTGCTTGGAAATGGGACGATATCAGTATGGACTTTATCAATGGTCTACCCAAGACATCAAGAGGTTTTGATTCCATATGGGTGATCGTGGATCGCCTCACTAAGCAAGCTCACTTCCTGCCAGTGAAGACCAGTTACACACCGTCCCACTTATGCCACTTTGTACAAGAACAACATAGTAAAACTCCATGGCATACCCAAAACCATTATCTGTGATCGTGGTACCCAGTTTGTCGCCAAGTTTTGGAAAGCGTTCCATGCCTCACTTGGAACCAAGCTCTTGCATAGTACAACATATCATCCTCAAACAGATGGACAAACTGAGCGAGTCAACCAAGTGTTAGAGGATATGTTGAGAGCATGTGTGCTCACCTTCGCAGATACTTGGGATGACTGGTTGCCCTTGGCAGAGTTCTCATATAATAACAGTTACCAAGAGAGCATCAAAATGGCACCCTTTGAAGCACTGTACGGCCGCCGTTGTCGTACACCTCTCAGTTGGTCTGAACCCGGAGAAAGGGAATTCTTTGGAGTTGATCTAGTAAAAGATATGGAAGAGAAAGTCAAGCAAATACAAGAGAACATGAAGATTGCACAGTCTCGACAGAAAAGTTATGCTGACAAGAGACGTCGACCTCTGCAGTTCGAGATCGGGGATTATGTGTACCTGAAGGTCTCACCCACCAAAGGAGTCACTCGTTTTGGAGTCAAAGGAAAGTTAGCACCCCGCTACATTGGTCCGTTTGAAATTCTGGATCGTTGTGGGCAAGGTAGCTTACAAACTGAGTTTGCCCGATCATCTTTCAGCGGTTCATAATGTGTTTCATGTCTCCCAACTCAAGAAGTGTCTCCGAGTACCTGAACATGTGGTTGAAGTTGAAGGCGTTGAGCTAGAACCAGATCTGTCATACACTGAGTATCCAGTTCGTGTGTTGGATTCCAAGGACCGTGTTACCCGAAGAACTACCACAAGATGGTACAAGATCCAGTGGAACCAACACTCGGAAGAAGAAGCCACCTGGGAATCCGAAGACTTCTTAGCAAAGAACTATCCCGACTTTCTCGATACTCTATAGATGTAAGGTTTTGCCCTTGTCCTTCTTAAGACGCAGAATCTCGGGGCGAGATTTCTTTTAGGGGGGAAGGCTGTAACACCTCTGGTGTTTAATATGTAATTAACCTGACATGTCATCATCATCTTTAGTCATTAATCATTCTTGTCATGCATTTAAGTTTGCTTAATACCTGTGTAATGTTTTCTTTTTCAAAACCCTAAAGCCCAAATCTTCCTATAAGGGCAAAAATGGTAATTTCACCTCTGTGCCTAGCTTTGTGTAATTCTTGTTCAGTTGGATGTCTTGAAGTTTTGTTGTGTTGGCCAAAATTCAAAAATCAAAATCAGATTTCAAATCCCTTTGCAAAACCCTGATTTCCAAACCCTGGATTTTATCCCTCTTTTTTGTAATTCAAAAAAAAAATATTCAAAATTTGGGGTTGGTCCAAAAAGCAAAGTTGTAGATCTGGCCAAGAGAAACAACTTTGGTATTTACAAATTTTCAAGTTTCTATACAAAGTTTGAAGTAAATCCAAATTCATTCAAATTCCAGTTTTTGTCCCCTTTTCAGTTTTCAAATTTATTTAAAAACTTTTGAGTTTCAGAAAAAGGGTATATTAGCAAAGTTGTAGGTTTTGATAAAAGGAACAACTTTCATATTTGCAGATATCCAACTTTCAATGTAAAATCAAAAGTAATTTTGAATTCATTCAAATCCCAAAAGTGTTCCCTTTTCTGATTTCGTATTTAGTTCAAAAACTGTTTGGAATTTGAAAATATTCTTTTTGACAAAGTTGTAGATCTCCTTTTTCTGCACAACTTTGGTATTTTGAGTTTTTCCTGTGCAGTTCAAATTTTGGGAGAAATTTGCAAAATACAAAAAGTCAAAACCTAGACCTAGCCCTGTTCATCCCCTACCTCTAGCCGGCACAGAGCAGGGGGGGCCCGGCCATGGCGCCTCGCCGGCACTGCGCACGCCGCGTGCCTGGCAGCCGCACGCGCGCCTCCAACCTGCCGCCGCTGACCCCGTGATCATTCTGCCCCTGCACGCGCGAGCGCTGACCTCCGCGCCCATCCCCTACAGTGCCCAGGGCGTCGCCGCCGCGTGGCCGTCACCGGCAAGCCTTCGCCCAGGCCCTGGGTGCACGCCCGTCCTCCCGCCGGCTTGCAATCGAGTGCGCACGCTTCGGCCGAGCTCATCCACACCATCCCGTGCTCCCTACCGTCCCCGACCGTGCCTATAAAAGGGACCGCCGGAATCCGAGCTCCTCACTCGTCTCCGCCGCCGTCGCCAGCCCACTCCGAAGCTCCCGCCGTTCAACCACCTAGCCCGAAAGCTCCGCCTTGAGCTCGCGAAGCTTCCCAGCCCCTCAATTTCACCTCCCCCGCCTCCTATCGCCCGGCGTAGCTCGCCGTTCCCATCTCCGGCGAAAACCCGGCAAACTCGGGTTCGTCAAATACTACCTCTCCGGCCACGATCATCTTCCCCTGACCCCTGTGTCAGCTTCCTTGGCTCCGCGCGACTCTAACCAGGCCCTTGCGGTCTCTTGTGTTGCGCAGGATCGCCGAATCGCCGGAGTGCCGCCGCGGCCGTCTCTTTCGTCGAGTCTCACCCTCGAGCACGTGTCGAGCCTCACCCTCGAGCACGTGTCAAGCCTCGCCCTCGAGCCTCACCCTCGAGCACGTGTCGAGCCTCACCCTCGAGCACGTTCCCGAGCCACACTCTCGAGCACGCCTGCGAACCGCGCTCCCTCGAAGCAGCCGAGCCCTGCCTCCGACCCGTGGTAAGCACTCGAAGCCCCCGGTCTCTGCTTCCACTCCGCTTCGCCCGAGCCTACCGGCCAGGCCTCGGACGGACGCTTGTCTCCGCTTCGCCCGAGCCTACCGGCCAGGCCTCGGACGGACGCTTGTCTCCGCTTCGCCCGAGCCTCCCGGCCAGGCCTCGGACGAAACGCTTGTTTCCGCCTCTCCCGAGCCCTGCTGTCCGCCTCACCGCGATTCGCCCGAGCCCCTGCGAGAAAGGAGCACAACGCTCTTTTCTTTTTCCTTTTTGAAAGAGTGTGAATAGTGTGTTGTTTTCTCTTTTTTGTGTGAATTAATTTGTTGTTCCTTAAATCCTGATAAATTTATGGTATGCTCCATGCACTGTGTAGTATTTTAGAAAAATATGAAACTTGACTTTTCTGCAAGAATTTGAAAATGTAAAATCCCTCTTTTAATTAATAAATGGATGGTTTTAGATTTTTAGAAAATCATTTATAACTCCAAAAATCATGAGATAAATTTTTGTGAGCTTCCTATGCCATGATTAGTCTCTGGTGAAATGTTGAAGTCTTTTGGAACAAGTTGATTTTTTAGCATTTATTTTTTTAATTGTTAAATAGTGCCTTCTGTTAATTAATGTCTGATTTTATTTGAGCACCTTAATGACCTCCAAAAATTATGAACTTTGTTTTGCCATCTATCTACACCATAATGAACTTATGTGATTAATTTGGTAATTTTTGGAGCAACTGCATAAAATGACCTTTTTAAATAATTAAGAAAAATAGAAAAAGGGATTAGGGTTCATGTTGTATGCCCAGTTTTGTATTGTTCATGCTGGCATACTCATGTGCATGCATCATTGCATTCGTATAGTCACCGAAGAAGGAGTCAAGATTGAGGCAGCCGTTGACGAACCTGTCCCTGAGGCTACCCCGAGCTCCGACAACTGCCCTGCCGCCTTCGAGCCTGCCCTCTTTGCTCTTCAAGGCAAGCCCCGGTGCATTTAACCCTTTCCTTGAATTTATAAAATGATTTCCTTAAATGCTTTTGAGTTAAATTATTGCATTAGGTTTATAGGAGTTGTGTGCTATCCTAATTGATGCACTATCCACCTTGACCACTGATACACCCGATACCTGCTTTTCAAAAGTATTTGAAAAATGCTTAGCAATGCTTATTGAATTAGACTTTGCAATAAAATGCCAATTTCAAAAGTGTGATCACTTAAGGAATGTTTATGGGAATTTGGTCTTACTCCCCGGCTGTTGACTAGGTATCTGATCCGTACCTAGTCAATAGCGAGGAGAGGTTGTCCGAGCGTACGGTGCCGTCATGTTGTAGTCCGGGACTCAACAGTTGACACCGACCGGGACAGGATTGAAAAACTGACGGGACTATTACGCTTGGGTGAGATATAACCAAGGTATAGTTCTGGCTGGAAAATTAGGGACCATCCGTATGGGGGCCTGCTGGTCAAGACTTGTAACTATTCACGTACTTCGGAAAGCTCTGGCTCCGAGAAATCCTTGATTGGGACCGACAACCGCGCACTGGGAGTGGAGAGATGGCGGAAGTAGCATGTACCCACGTGGTCGTCGTACCTGGAAAGGAGTGGTGTACTGTACTTCCGGGTGGCGTAGGACCGGTCCAATCTTGGAGGAATCGTGGTAGACGAGTTGGCATATGCAAGCTTGGGTGCTACATATGCAGTGTGGATAGGGATCCTCAGCTGAGTATTATTTATCCGGATTAACGTTGCTCCTCGGTGATGGAGACTTGGTCCACTGAGTGTCAACGGAGAGTGGTTCTCAACTAGGTATGTTTTGAAATGTAAATGAATCATGAACGATGAAGAATTGAGGAATACTGAATCCTTCCAAAATAAAATAAGGTTTACAAAATGCTTTTCTACAAAATACTTAATCTTGCTTAAGCCTTACCTTGACTACCCTAAGCCTCTCATTCCTGAGTCTTCTCCCTTTTCTTTAGTCGGGTAAGTCTTGTTGAGTACCCCAGTACTCAGGGTTTGTTACCCATGCTGCAGGTATGACAGAGTCCCCGATGTGTCTTGCACCCTGCTGCGTGACCATCGTCCAGGAAGAGGCCGATGAGGGCCGAAGAGTAGTTGTACACCCTCGGGCTGGGTGATTATAAGTATCTTTGCTGTTCTCCACTATGTTGCCTATGTCTATCTCTATTATCAGAACTTGGTTTGTAATAACTGCACCTTAATTTCTATTTGGAACCCTGCTTTGTAAAACTATTGTTATTTAAGTCTTCCGCTCTTTATTCCGATGTTATTTGTAAAAGTATGCAATCCTGTAACCGAATTGTGAGATGATCCTGCGGACATTGGGCACTGATGTAGCCCGGTGGCGAACAGGTCTTAATCACATGGAACATGGGTTCGGCTGTCAGAGGTTGACAGGGACACGTGAGCCATGGGATTAGGGTCGTTCCGTCACATAAAACTAGGCACCATGCTTAATTTAAGAGATGTATGAAAGTACTCCAAACCTAAACATATAATATAGCGAATGAGGGTAGCATGAAAGTATTATAGAGATTTATTCAGATGGTGATGATTAGTATATGAGCATATCCTAAAGGTAGGGACAACATAGCAACATGGCATATTCTTAGAAAGTCTATTCCCCAAGCTTGGATTTTGTAAATCAAGATTGGATGAATGTAATTCAATGTTGCATGATGATTGGTGGGACATACCTTGTGTTTGTTGTTCCTTCGTTCTTTTCTGCTCCAGACCTGGAAAGGTTAGTGACAAAAGTACCCGAAGGAATATTTTCACAATTATATTTCTATACTCATTAGAAGGACAGTGCAGCAGAAAGGTAGGCAAAGCTAATAACCAGGTATTATGATGGGGTATAAGGATTCTACTAGTTATAGCTTGCTCATGGGGTAGTGATAGATAAGAGTGGAATTCAAAAACAACATTCATAAGAATGAAAACAAAAATAATGAAAAGACTGGGACAAAAAAGGAAAAGATAAAAGTATGATTACAAGGTTAAACTAAGACAAGTTGATCTACCGTTCCCCGGCAACAGCGCTAGAAATGCTTGTTGACACTTACTAACATCGCTACCAAGAGTAGAGATAAACTCTATCCCCGGCAACGGCGCCAGAAATGCTTGTTGGTATAAATTAACGCACACTCTACTTTATCCGCAAGCGCACAGATAAGATCTACCGATGTAGCACTTCACCGAAGTAACTCAGTTTTAATATCGAACCCAAAGGAACAGATAGTGTTAAGTCTTAAAGTCTAACCCCTGAGTATCTAACAAGGACGGATAATCTAGAAGTATAGAGGGGATCACTAAGGTTATCTAAATCCAACTTAAGAGTGATATGTTTATATTATTCTTAGCGGGGAAGTTGCCATAAAAGGTCACAAACAGAGTATGAGTCTTTTATGCAAATGTATAATCCTACCGAGCCTACACACTGGTAAGTGAACTATAGAAGAATCAACAAGGCTATAAGAGTCACCCTTGCAAACAACCACTACTACCGGCGTTATAGGAGGCATTTATGAGCTATCAAGTCTAAGCACCACGCTTACACTATCCAACAACTCTAACTCTACAGCAACTTAGAATTAAAGTACTCAAAAGAGAATCACAAACCTTAAGAATAATAAGAACAATGGCTCAAACTTAAATATAGACGTTGATTAGAAACAATCACTGAAGCAAGTTGAAGATGAACTTGAATCCGCAGGTACAAGATGAAGAAGTTGATCCGACAGGCCGGAGCTCCTTCTTGATCTCTTCCTCTCTCTCTCTCTTCTAGTTCTAGTATAAGACTAGGTTCTAATCCTAAATAGAGGGGTAACTAGTCTTCTACTTGATAGCTGGCTCTTGATTACAACTAGATGAACTAGATCTAATTCTAGATGAACTAGAAGAGATTCATCTAGAGGGACCTCTACTTCTAATAGAAACCCTAGTTTCTGATGTGGAGATGAATAATGAAGATGGAGATGCCTGGAGAGGGGGGTCTGGGGTTGCTTATATAGCCCTGAGGGATCAACCGCAGCCGTTGGATCAAACCGACTTCAGGGACGGTGGAGATGAGTCCTAGGATTTGGTGGAGGAAGCTTGCAGAAGACGGAAGCTAGCGAGCCCTGGGGAGACCGGTCGGTCTAAGGGTGGGACCAACCGGTCCCACCTGGCAGCGTCTCGGGGTGTCCCGCCTCGTGGTGTCTCTGGTGTCCTCTAGAACCTTCTGGAATATTCCTGACGTGCCGGTTGCGTTATCTCGCGTCGGTTTCCTTCTAGGGGAAGCAATCAGTCCTGGTTTCCTGGTTTAGTCCCTGCAGAATCACAATTCACCAAAACTCGTGGAATATTGTCAATTAAAACCCTAAACCTTTGTTGGTGAATGAATTCATGCCCTTTTCATATTTATTTATCCTTTAATTTTGATAGTTAACCAGTGTCAACAGACATCACATGTGTTGGCTTTGTTCTTGGGGTTCATTTTCTGGGACAAAGGCCTAAACTTTTCGAAAGAAATTTTGAGGCTCCCATTCACCCCCCCCCCCCTCTGGTCGCCAATTCGGTCCTTCAACACCTGCACAACACAAGCCAAAGAACATGCGCATCAAACCAGTTGACAATCACTCATCATCTCAAGATCCGGCATACACCCATGTATCCGCAACTTGGCAGGAATTCTTGAGAACTTCAGGTCCTATCATATTCCCACAGGGTTAATAGAGCATAAGCAGGAAGAATTCAGAGCCTTGAAGCAAGGATCAATGTCTGTGGTCGAGTATCGTGATAAGTTTGCACAACTGTCACACTATGCTCCAAAGGATGTAGATGATGATGACAAGAAATAGTATCGCTTTCTCAGAGGATTGTATGATGGCCTTCAACTCCAGCTTATGTCCAATAGCTACCCCAACTTCCAAGCACCTATGAATCATGCCATCATACTTGATAATAAGCGCAAGGAAATGGATGCGAAGAAGAGAAAGCTTCAGGAGCAATCTCATAGACGGACTCATCCTCATAGTGCCCCTCAGCAAGTGAGCCAGATTCAGCCGGTACATCAGGTCAATAATAATGAGTGTCCTCAGCAGTCACAAGACCAACACTCAAACTTTCAAGAACTTCATCATGCTACAGGAGTAGTCACTTCTGAGGCAACTATGATCTCTGATAATCCCGCATTGACCACAATGACTAAGACTGCTAAGAAGACTAGAATCTCCAGCAGTCTATCAAAAATGGGTTGTTATCATTCCAAGCAAGAAGGACATCTCATGCGTCATTGCCCAAATAAGTATCCATATGTGTATGGTAACAAGAATTCGATACAGAACCGTGCTCAAGCTCAGAACCCCATAAGTGAAATGCAACAGACTTATATGCAAGGCATGGTGAACAATATGACCATGGATGATGTTAGAAGTGATCCAAATGTGATACTCGGTATGTTCCTCATCAACTCTGTTCCAGCATCAGTTCTTTTTGATTCAAGAGCTACACATTCCTTCATCAGTAAGCAATATGCTACAAAACATCATTTTCATGCTGTTACTATGAAGCACCCTCTGCTAGTTAGTTCACGTAGTGGAGAGATGAAAGCCACCCTTATTTGTCCAAAAGTTAGTCTAGACATAAGGGGGGTAGAATTCTTAGCTAATCTGGTAATCCTGGGGACTGAAGGTGTTGATGTGATCCTTGGAATGGATTGGTTACCTATGTATGATGGTACCATAGATTATGCTAGAAGAGTTCTATCTTTGATTAATTCCTCAAGTAAGGAAGTGGAATATGTGGCCTCTTTTCCATCAGTTGAAGAAGGTTTGCTCAATCAGATGAAAGGCACTCCCATCGAAGAAATCAAAGTGTTATGTGAATTCCCTGATGTGTTCCCTATTGATCTACCTGGTATGCCACCAGATCGAGAAGTTGAGTTTCTTATTGATCTTCAGCCTAGAACTTCCCCTATATCCAGAATGGCAGATAATGAGTTAGAAGAACTCAAGAAGCAATTAAGAGAACTACAAGATAAAGGTTTCATTCGTCCAAGTCCATCACCATGGGAGCTCCAGTTATACTTGTGAACAAGAAGGATGGAGCACAAAGAATGTGTGTGGACTATAGATCACTCAATGAAGTCACAATTAAGAACTAATGTCCTTTGCCTAATATTGAAGATCTTTTTTGGCCAGTTGAAAGGAGCTTGTGTTTTCTTTGAGATCAATTTGAGATCTAGCTATCACCAATTGAAGATCCGATCAGCTGATATTCCTAAGACTGCATTGACAACAAGATATGGGCTTTATGAATACACAGTGATGTCCTATGGGTTGACAAATGTGCCAGCATATTTCATGCATCTCATGAATAAGATTTTTATGGGATATCATGATAAGTTCATTGTGATTCTCGTTGATGACATACTTGTATACTCCAAGAGTGAAGAAGAGCATGAAGAACACTTAAGGCTTGTTCTACAGAATCTCAGAGAGAACCAGTTGTATGCAAAGCTGAGTAAGTTTGAATTCTGGTTGAATGAAGTTTCTTTCCTTGGCCATGTTGTTTCTAATGGAAGTGTTGGAGTTTACTCCAGCAAAGTAAGAGATGTATTGAATTGGCAATCACCTCAGTCTGTGGGTGAGATAAAAAATTTCCTTGGTTTGGCAGGCTATTACAGAAGATTTATTGAAGGATTTTCTAAGATAGCTAGGCCTTTAACAGCTTTATTGGAAAAAGGAAAGAAGTTTGAATCGACATCAGCCTGTGAGGAAAGTTTTAGGATGCTAAAGAACAAATTAACTTCAGCACCTATGCTAGCAATGCCTGATGTCAGCAAGAATTTTGATGTGTATTGTGATGCTTCTCGCCATGGTTTAGGTTGTGTGCTTATGCAAGAAGGCTGAGTTAGAGCTTACGCTTCAAGACAGTTGAAGAAGCATGAGAAGAACTATCCTACTCATGATCTTGAATTGGCAGTTGTGGTTCATGCCTCGAAAATCTGGAGACATTATATTCTGGGTAATAGATGTGAGATTTACACATATCATAAGAGTCTGAAATACATATTCACTCAGTCAGATCTTAACTCCAGACAACGCAGATGGTTGGAAGTGATTAAAGATTATGACCTTGGTATTCATTTGTTGCGAATATGCCCTAGAGGTAATCATAGAGATGATGATATTTCTATTGTATCCATGATTTATTATATGTTCATTGAATATCCAATAAAGACAACTTGTATTGATTGACAATTATGTGAATTGTCTGTGAAACTCTTTTACTTGTATGGTTATTCGATAGTTGTTCCTGATCGGAGTTCATGTGAGGACACACATGAATATTAGATCAGCACATGTATTAGTTGATGACTATGTTTCACAAGTCATAGACATGGAGATGACAAACTAATAATGTGGGCACATGTATGACATGCGGCTGGACTGACCCAACATAAGATGTTCTTCTTATTATCTCTTTACACATCATGTACGTTATGTCCTTAGACCTGAGAATTGTGGTATGTACTCTGTTGGAGAGCCAGGAACTGATCAAGCTTCATTTTCATTAATCCGGAAGGGATGTGATGAGCACGGAAGCAGTGCGGAACTCTTCCCAGGTCAACCGATGACCTTCTGGCTGGGCAGCCAACAGGTTGGCGTACCAAGCACTTGCCGGACCACGAAGCTGCTGTGAAGCGAACCGTGGCTTCTGTCGGTGCAGTTGATAAGACCAAACTTCTGCTCCATGGTGCGGAGCCAATCATCAGCTTCGAGGGGTTCATCGGCCTTGGTGAAGACCGGTGGACGAGTTTCGGTGAATTCCACATAGGTGGTCTCTTGGTTGATGTTGTGGCGACCACGGTGAAAGTTCTGCTGTCCTTGGTTTTGAGCCATTAGGTTGGCAGCGGCGGCCAAGGCTGCAATGGCATCTGCTAGGGTAGCTGGGACAGGTGGAGGGTTTGGGAGAGGCATCATCACCTCCAGCTCCAGTGCGAGTGTTCACAGGCATCTGTTAAGCAACTTGGAACTTAGCATTCATAGATAGGGTTCTGAAACAACTGATAGATAGCTTCTGATACAAAGACTGATGACTTGATAAGGTGACTGACAGATGATACAGACCGATAAAGGGAAAAGATGCGAAAAGAAAGATACATGCCAGACTTGGCAACAGACAGACTAACGCCCCCAAACCTAGACTAAGGTTTTAGGTAAGCAGATGGTACAGACACACGAGTCTAGTCGTCGTCGATGATGATCATGTCTTCGTCGTCGTCTTCTTCGAGGATGAGCTCAGGCTCTCCTTCGTCCTCGTCTTCAGCGTGGACATCTCAGCAGGTTCAATTCTTCGTCCACGTCTGGCTCTTGTTCCATCGGTTCTTCCACTACTCCGTCTCAGGGTCTTCCATAACCGGGGCCAAGGGGTGGAGTTGATTAGCTGATGCACTTCCTCATGAAGCATATCATTGAACTGTTCAATCTGAGCGTGTACTGCTGCAGTCCGTGGAGCTGGGCTCTGGTAACGTCCTCGCGGGTCCAAGCATCATTGCGCTGCTCGATAGCGCGAACCGTGTTCCGGTTGGCCTGCTCCAGGGAAGCTCGTGCCTCATAAAACTCCAGGCGTGAGTGTAGAAGTCATGCTCCAAGTTCTTCTCAGCCTTCAGATCCTTGATTTCCTCCTTCAGTTCTTGCGGGTGCGGCGGGGAAAGCGACGACCGTTGGAAGATTCTCCAGTCTCCTCCCCAGCGCGTGGTGCCAGCTGGTGGCGTGGCACACCATGCGGTCCAGTCGACTTGCGGGCAGTCAGCTTGAGGGCCATGTCTGGATAAGAGAATGGATGAGGAAAGAAGGCTAGCAAGAAAGGTAAAGGCATACTACCCCAACGAACTTAGAGAGGAAGTTAACTTAAGTGATTATGACATGATGCATGAATCGTTCCTACGGAACAAAGCAATGCAATAAATAAATAAGGTACATAGGGCTTAAAACATGTTGTTCCACTAGCTAGTGTTGCCATATGAGAGACAAGATGAGAGAAGCAATTTGGACTCAAAATAGTCAAGTTTAGTTTGTTTGGACTCAAAAGGTCTTTTGAAGTTTTCGCAAAAACGAACACTGCAACGTTAAAGTGAGATGCTCCGATACCACTCTGTGACGGAACGACCCTAATCCCATGGCCCACGTGTCCCTGTCAACCTCTGACAGCCGAACCCATGTTCCATGTGATTAAGACCTGTTCGCCACCGGGCTACATCAGTGCCAATGTCCGCAGGATCATCTCACAATTCGGTTACAGCATTGCATACTTTTACCAAATAACATCGGAATAAAGAGCGGAAAACTTAAATAACAATAGTTTTACAAAGCAGGGTTCCAAATAGAAATTAAGGTGCAGTTATTACAAACCAAGTTCTGATAATAGAGATAGACATAGGCAACATAGTGGAGAACAGCAAAGATACTTATAATCACCCCAGCCCGAGGGTGTACAACTACTCTTCGGCCTCTCCTGGACGATGGTCACGCAGCAGGGTGCAAGACACATCGGGGACTCTGTCATACCTGCAGCATGGGTAACAAACCCTGAGTACTGGGGTACTCAACAAGACTTACCCGACTAAAGAAAGAGAGAAGACTCAGGAATGAGAGGCTTAGGGTAGTCAAGGTAAGGCTTAAGCAAGATCAAGTATTTTGTAGAAAAAGCATTTTGTAACCTTATTTATTTTGGAAGGATTCAGTATTCCTCAATTCTTCATCGTTCATGATTCATTTTACATTTCAAACATACCTAGTTGAGAACCACTCTCCGTTGACAGTCAGTGGACCAAGTCTCCATCACCGAGGAGCAACGTTAATCTGGATTAAATAATACTCAGCTGAGGATCCCTATCCACACTGCATATGTAGCACCCCAAGCTTGCATATGCCAACTCGTCTACCACGATCCTCCAAGATTGGACCGGTCCTACGCCACCCGGAAGTACAGTACACCACTCCTTTCCAGGTATCGACGACCACGTGGGTACATGCTACTTCCGCCATCTCTCCACTCCCAGTGCGCGGTTGTCGGTCCCAATCAAGGATTCTCGGAGCCAGAGCTTCCGAAGTACGTGAATAGTTACAAGTCTTGACCAGCAGGCCTCCCATACGGATGGTCCCTAATTTCCGGCCAGAACTATACCTTGGTTATATCTCACCCAAGCGCTAATAGTCCCGTCAGTTTTTCAATCCTGTCCCGGTCGGTGTCAACTGTTTGAGTCCCGTACTACAACATGACGGCACCGTACGCTCGGACAACCTCTCCTCGCTATTGACTAGGTACGGATCAGATACCTAGTCAACAGCCGGGAGTAAGACCAAATTCCCATAAACATTCCTTAAGTGATCACACTTTTGAAATTGGCATTTTATTGCAAAGTCTAATTCAATAAGCATTGCTAAGCATTTTTCAAATACTTTTGAAAAGCAGGTATCGGGTGTATCAGTGGTCAAGGTGGATAGTGCATCAATTAGGATAGCACACAACTCCTATAAACCTAATGCAATAATTTAACTCAAAGCATTTAAGGAAATCATTTTATAAATTCAAGAAAGGGTTAAATGCACCGGGGCTTGCCTTGAAGAGCAAAGAGGGCAGGCTCGAAGGCGGCAGGGCAGTTGTCGGAGCTCGGGGTAGCCTCAGGGACAGGTTCGTCGGCGGCTGCCTCGATCTTGACTCCTTCTTCGGTGACTATACGAATGCAATGATGCATGCACATGAGTATGCTAGCTTGAACAATACAAAACTGGGCATACAACATGAACCCTAATCCCTTTTTCTATTTTTCTTAATTATTTAAAAAGGTCATTTTATGCAGTTGCTCCAAAAATTACCAAATTAATCACATAAGTTCATTATGGTGTAGATAGATGGCAAAACAAATTTCATAATTTTTGGAGGTCATTAAGGTGCTCAAATAAAATCAGACATTAATTAACAGAAGGCACTATTTAACAATTAAAAAATAAATGCTCAAAAATCAACTTGTTCCAAAAGACTTCAAAATTTCACTAGAGACTAACCATGGCATAGGAAGCTCACAAAAATTTATCTCATGATTTTTGGAGTTATAAATGATTTTCTAAAAATCCAAAACCATCCATTATCAATTAAAAGAGGGATTTTACATTTTCAAATTCTTGCAGAAAAGTCAAGTTTCATATTTTTCTAAAATACTACACAGTGCATGGAGCATACCATAAATTTATCAGGATTTAAGGAACAACAAATTAATTCACACAAAAAAGAGAAAACAGCACACTATTCACACTCTTTCAAAAGGAAAAAGAAAATAGCGGTGTGCTCCTTTCTCGCAGGGGCTCGGGCGAATCGCGCGAGGCGGACAGCAGGGCTCGGGCGAGGCGGAAACAAGCGTTTCGTCCGAGGCCTGGCCGGGAGGCTCGGGCGAAGCGGAGACAAGCGTCCGTCCGAGGCCTGGCCGGTAGGCTCGGGCGAAGCGGAGACAAGCGTCCGTCCGAGGCCTGGCCGGTAGGCTCGGGCGAAGCGGAGACAAGCGTCCGTCCGAGGCCTGGCCGGTAGGCTCGGGCGAAGCGGAGTGGAAGCAGAGACCGGGGGCATCGAGTGCTTACCACGGGTCGGAGGCAGGGCTCGGCTGCTTCGAGGGAGCGCGGTTCGCAGGCGTGCTCGAGAGTGTGGCTCGGGAACGTGCTCGAGGGTGAGGCTCGACACGTGCTCGAGGGTGAGGCTCGAGGGCGAGGCTTGACACGTGCTCGAGGGTGAGGCTCGAGGGTGAGGCTCGACACGTGCTCGAGGGTGAGGCTCGACACGTGCTCGAGGGTGAGGCTCGAGGAAGGAGACGGCCGCGGCGGCACTCCGGCGATTCGGCGATCCTGCGCAACACACGAGACCGCAAGGGCCTGGTTAGAGTCGCGCGGAGCCAAGGAAGCTGACACAGGGGTCAGGGGAAGATGATCGTGGCCGGAGAGGTAGTATTTGACGAACCCGAGTTCGCCGGGTTTTCGCCGGAGATGGGAATGGCGAGCTACGCCGGGCGATAGGAGGCGGGGGAGGTGAAATTGAGGGGCTGGGAAGCTTCTCGAGCTCAAGGCGGAGCTTTCGGGCTAGGTGGTTGAACGGCGGGAGCTTTGGAGTGGGCTGGCGACGGCGGCGGAGACGAGTGAGGAGCTCGGATTCCGGCGGTCCCTTTTGTAGGCACGGTCGGGGACGGTAGGGAGCACGGGATGGTGTGGATGAGCTCGGCCGAAGCGTGCGCACTCGATTGCAAGCCGGCGGGAGGACGGGCGTGCACCCAGGGCCTGGGCGAAGGCTTGCCGGTGACGGCCACGCGGCGGCGACGCCTTGGGCACTGTAGGGGACGGGCGCGGAGGTCAGCGCTCGCGCGTGCGGGGGCAGAATGATCACGGGGTCAGCGGCGGCAGGTTGGAGGCGCGCGTGCGGCTGCCAGGCACGCGGCGTGCGCAGTGCCGGCGAGGCGCCATGGCCGGGCCCCCCCTGCTCTGTGCCGGCTAGAGGTAGGGGATGAACATGGCTAGGTCTAGGTTTTGACTTTCTGTATTTTGCAAATTTCTCCCAAAATTTGAACTGCACAGGAAAAACTCAAAATACTAAAGTTGTGCAGAAAAAGGAGATCTACAACTTTGTCAAAAAGAATATTTTGAAATTCCAAACAGTTTTTGAACTAAATACGAAATCAGAAAAGGGAACACTTTTGGGATTTGAATGAATTCAAAATTACTTTTGATTTTACATTGAAAGTTGGAAATCTGCAAATATGAAAGTTGTTCCTTTTATCAAAACCTACAACTTTGCTAATATACCCTTTTTCTGAAACTCAAAAGTTTTTAAATAAATTTTGAAAACTGAAAAGGTGACAAAAACTGGAATTTGAATGAATTTGGATTTACTTCAAACTTTGTACAGAAACTTGAAAATTTGTAAATACCAAAGTTGTTTCTCTTGGCCAGATCTACAACTTTGCTTTTTGGACCAACCCCAAATTTTGAATATTTTTTTAATTACAAAAAAGAGGGATAAAATCCAGGGTTTGGAAATCAGGGTTTTGCAAAGGGATTTGAAATCTGATTTTGATTTTTGAATTTTGGCCAACACAACAAAACTTCAAGACATCCAACTGAACAAGAATTACACAAAGCTAGGCACAAAGGTGAAATTACCATTTTTGCCCGTATAGGAAGATTTGGGCTTTAGGGTTTTTGAAAAAGAAAACATTACACAGGTATTAAGCAAACTTAAATGCATGACAAGAATGATTAATGACTAAAGATGATGATGACATGTCAGGTTAATTACATATTAAACACCAGAGGTGTTACAGTTTAGGAGTGGTGATTTTTCTTTCAAAGGCTTTTAATTTAAGCAATTAAGTTAAAATGTCTTCCTAGATCAAATTAGATGTGGTGTCTAGGTTGATTTTTGAGCCGATAGTATGCTATAGTGGACGTTGGATATTTTGTTGGACTAACCCCTGCAGAAAAACTTTCAATATCAATTTGGGAAAGTCAGGAGATGAACTCACACTAGAGATGAAGCAAGGCGTACAATGAGCTTCAACAACTTTTACACAATGAAGACTCAGCTCATTCATCATGGATGAAAGAACTATGAGTATCAAAGTTTATTTATTA
The DNA here is from genome assembly GCA_009763385.1 of Coix lacryma-jobi var. lacryma-jobi. Taxonomy (NCBI): domain Eukaryota; kingdom Viridiplantae; phylum Streptophyta; class Magnoliopsida; order Poales; family Poaceae; genus Coix; species Coix lacryma-jobi. The sequence goes on from CM019828.1 coordinate 30,306,741, forward strand.
TGTCTTCAACTGCAAGATATCTTTTGCCTTGAATCATGTTAAAGTGCAACCAACACATGAAATACTAGTCTATGCTAAAACAATCCTAAAAACATCTTTTTATTAGCATAGATGCAAAATACATAAGTTATGGATAACAACCCATGCTTCAAATTCTTGCAATCCTTCGGGTATATATCCACTAACGTTATGCAGGAGAGAGATTTTGTTCATCCATGGTTTGGTCTGAATATTGAAGATCCAAAACTCAAGCCATAGACACACAAACCTACTCTCAGATCATGAATGGTGCTGGCAATATCCTCGCTTTGAGTCTTGTTTGGGCACTGATGACAAACAGGATGCAACTTACCTCGTATTAGACAACTTATGCCTACAACCATCATTGTCCAAGACATCAAAACAAGAAGTGGGAAGTTATCCTCTTTTCTAATCAAGAGCTAGCTTGAGAGACAAGATGGTACCACTACAACAATAGCAAGATCTACAAGTCAAACACATGAACATGTTGTTGGGAGTCCATCTACATCACAAGCCAGTCTAGGAGAGATAATTCTGTTGTCTAGATGTGTTTCACAATCAAAGGGAGGAAGGAGAAACCCAACTTCAAACATATTGATCTCCTACTCACCACTTTGATCAGTACAAACCACTAGATGTTGTCCCAGTCGAGAAGAAGAATATGATCCACCACTCATTCTCGGAAGATCGTTCTTGAACGCCATCAATGTTATCATTTATATCGGACTTGGAGAAGTCAACTCTTTGATCTTTTGCTGATTCTTCAACAACTACATCACTTATGAGCAGCCAAAGAGAACCAAGAGAAGACGTCGAAGGAAGAACGAACTGCCAAGAATTGAGGAGGGGATCATGAAGGTTGAAGCCACTACACCACAAGAGTTAGAAGATGGAGAGATAGTACCTGAGCCAGCAAATCAAGAAGAACAGTCGATAAGATCTCCATCATCTCGACATTGTTGAGAGGACAAGTCTCAGTTGTGACATTACAAGACAAAGACTCTCATGGAGGCCCTCGAGTAATAGCTCTAAATTCAAGTCTCTTGCCAACCCAATGATTAAAGGAAAACAAGAAAGGTTGACAAGAATGCGGAACTGTCCCTACATCCTCATAGTACAGAATTAAGACAAGAAAGAGAGGGGATTCTAGGAACAATGTGTCTTCACTGATCAGTCGACACAAGAGAAGGAAGGTCGATACCTCTAAAGATGATTCCACTATGATCTTCCTCCTCTCAATCACACTGTGAGACAAACAAGAGAAGACAAGTCATTCATAAACAACAACCAGCTAGACAAGAGGAGCTTCCACAAGGTGGTTCAGCACAATCACTTTTCAATGACAAAGTAACATTTCAAGGTAAGTAACCATCACTTTAAAAGATTCTCCTTGATTCTAGTATGAACATAAATAAAGAACTAAACATGTTCAAGTTAAACCTCACTTGATCCAACCTAATCAACTCAACATATTCAGTCCTTTGATCCTTGTTCATACCTTTACTCTCTTGAATCTCACTAAATGAGCTAAAATGTTGTGCATCTAACCATTGGAAGATGATATATCTCAATTATGAAAAGATCAACACTTTATGCATAGATTATCCTTCCTTGGGTTAAGTAATCTGATTTGTTAAATATTTTAAGATGCTACTTTTATGCTCATCCTCTGATCCTATCACTCATGTTAAGATTGAATAGAACACATAAACAACAAGTTTGTCTTGTGCAATGTGCCTAAGGTTAGAGAGGAATAAACAAAACTTTTCGTTCTGTTGGTGTTTTTCCACCAACGGAGCCCATGCACTTGATCTCTACCTTGTCTTTATGAGCAGGACACACTCTTGAGCAAACAGGGCGAAGTTTGTCACTCCCAAATTCTACAGAGTGAAGGTCCTAGATCTACAAGAACATGCACACTGAGCAAGATGCTACCAGCTTCCATAATTAACGCTTCACTTCAAACTGCTGGACGAACAAATGACATGAGTGACACCATATCAAGAGGCATAAACAAGAAGGAATGATGGAAGACGTCGTAGTCAGAATTAGAAGTCCCCACAGACTTCTTGATCCTTGACATGAGAAAACGATGATGTCCACCTCATCCTAGGAAGACCATTCCTCTACGCTACAAGTACAATCATTTACAAGAGGAAATCCATTTTCACTTCCCTGGAGAAAAGGTACGATGCTACTTCATCAACTACATACCCAATGAAGCACCCAAGAAGAATAGAAGTGAAAGACGCCGCTCTCAAAGCCAAAGAAGACAAACTATCAAGAATAGAGAGGCCAATCATGACGAAGAAGCTCTCACCACTGTCCCAAGAAAAGAAGAAAGAGAAACCTCAAGACAGTGAACCACAGGAAGTGAAGACTCAGACCAAGAAAGTATGAAAGAAAAAGTCTGCACCTCAGAGGTACAATCAATAACAACTTTCCAAACGTCTGATATACCTTGGGAGGTCTGAACCAAGGGAAGTTCCGGTTCGTCAGACCTAAATATCCGAACCTTCGCCAAAAGGTAAAAATCGGTAGTTATCTTTATATTTACTTTGCTGCATATTTCTCATATTTAATCCATAACCATTTCTTGCATCATCATATTTAATTCAGAACACATTTTAATTTCTGCAGAAAACAAAATAAAAATATTTCACTGCATCATAAAGCCCCATGTGAATAATTCTATGGTGTGTAAAAACCCACAGGAATGTTCACCGTGGTGGCATAAAAAAATAATAAAAATAAATATGCATACATTCATCCTGTTGCATTTTTCTCTTACATCATAAAATTATTAAAACATAAAAATATTGAGAAAGAGATCTTACTGAAATTCTAGACAACTAAGGCTTAAGTGGCCAACCAGTAACGCTTAATCAGTTCCACAAAGTTTTGTTGTCTATTTGAGTTTCTCAGGATTTGAAACGCCAAGAAAAGCTGACAAGCAAGTGAATGCTCCATCTACTGTTGGAGCACCGTCTCAACAAACATCAACATCAATCAAAGCTCTGATAGAGGAAGGACATATCCACTGCCAGTCTGCTACATTGCAAGATCGAATGACTTCGTCAACATTCAGCTTGGGGGAAGGCACCCCCATATATCCCCGTAAGTATCTTAAGTTTTTCATTCAATAAACAAATTCAAAACACCAAAAATATGTGAGCACATGAAGACTCACCATTAATTAAAAAAAAGACAAAAACATTTGGGCACATGAAGGCTCAACGTTATTAAGCGAACCAGTTTGGGGGAGACACACCCCCGTTATCTTCACGATTCAGGTATGTCTTTATTATTATTATTATTATTATTATTATTATTATTATTATTATTATTATTATTATTATTATTATTATTATTATTATTATTATTATTATTATCGCTGCTACTACTATTATTAGCTTTTATCTTAAAGTGTGTTAGATTAAATAAATAAAATAGTGTCTAGTTTGTTTTAAGAAGTTGATGACTAAAGAAGAACCCTCTCTCTAATCTTTTGCATGGAAATAATGAATAGTTGCTCTATCTAATTTCTTTCAAGTACCTAGTCTTCAAAGCATGAGTTCTCCTCATTAGTAATGATGCCTTAAATAAAATTAAATGCATGGTTGGCAAATACTTAATCTAAGGTCTAGGTAGTTGGGATATGACATGTGATGATCTGAGCTGCTATTATCTTGTTCTAAGCAACACTAGAGTTCCGGAGATTTCTAAATATAAACATGACTAATAATTGCATTGAGTTAAATTAAGCTTTGTGAACCTGTGAGATGTTATCTTGCCATTGAATTGAGATCAGTTACACATTTCATGCATCTTTCACATAAATGCTCATAATTATCTGCTGCTATACTCTCTGAAGTTTGTTAGAAACATGTGGCTATGAGAAAGAAAAAAAAGAGGAAAAAAAAGAGATCCGAAGAAATAAAAAGGGACAAGTGTCCGAAACCTCAAAAAGATAGATCCCGAGGAAATAAAAAGGGACAAGTGTCCGGAACCTCGAAGAAAAGAAAAAAGAAAGAAAGAAAAGTCAGAAAAATGGGCACGTGCCCGATAGTAGAATTAGCCTGATAGCCATATGTCTCTGATAAACAGAATAGAGTGAATATATTCAAAAGAGCATCCGACTCCAATTTTTTCCATACACATACACTTCTTGATTCAATGGTTGGTTGACTTTCTCTTTGGATCCATTGTTTAATTTAACAACATATGTATTAATGCTTTTGAAAATTAATTAAAACTCCGGGATAAAGGTGAAGTGAAAGAACTAGAGACATAGTGCTTGATTTGATCGTTCAATCTCTCAATTATTTAAGATCTAAGGTAAGAGTAATAAGCCCCATGAAGAATAACATGATATGTTTCGCATAGTTTTTTGTTTAACAGCAGGTATAATTGTTGGGAGTAAAGATATTGTAGCAGCTCCTGATCCATTTTTAAGTTTTGGTTTTGCTAAGGGACTAGCAAAGGGTAAGCTTGGGGGAATTGTTGACACTGGTTAACTATCAAAATTAAAGGATAAATAAATATGAAAAGGGCATGAATTCATTCACCAAGAAAGGTTTAGGGTTTTAATTGACAATATTCCATGAGTTTTGGTGAATTGTGATTCTGCAGGGACTAAACCAGGAAACCAGGACTGGTTGCTTCCCCTAGAAGGAAACCGATGCGAGATAACGCAACCAGCACGTCAGGAATATTCTAGAAGGTTCTAGAGGACACCACGAGGCGGGACACCCCGAGACGCTGCCAGGTGGGACCGGTCGGTCCCACCCTTAGACCGACCGGTCTCCCGCCGGGCCCGCTGGCTTTCGTCTTCTGCAAGCTTCCTCCACCAAACCCTAGGACTCATCTCCACCGTCCCTGAAGTTGGTTTGATCCAACGGTTGCGGTTGATCCCTCAGGGCTATATAAGCAACCCCAGACCCCCTCTCCAGGCATCTCCATCTTCATTATTCATCTCCACATCAGAAACTAGGGTTTCTATTAGAAGTAGAGGTCCCTCTACTTGAATCTCTTCTAGTTCATCTAGAATTAGATCTAGTTCATCTAGTTGTAATCAAGAGCCAACTATCAAGTAGAAGACTAGTTACCCCTCTATTTAGGATTAGAAACTAGTCTTATACTAGAACTAGAAGAGAGAGAGAGGGGAAGAGATCAAGAAGGAGCTCCGGCCTGTCGGATCAACTTCTTCATCTTGTACCTGCGGATTCAAGTTCATCTTCAACTTGCTTTAGTGATTGTTTCGGTAATCAACGTCTATATTTAAGTTTGAGCCATTATTCTTATTATTCTTAAGGTTTGTGATTCTCTTTTGAGTACTTTAATTCTAAGTTGCTCTAGAGTTAGAGTTGTTGGATAGTGTAAGCGTGGTGCTTAGACTTGATAGCTCATAAATGCCTCCTATAACGCCGGTAGTAGTGGTTGTTCGCAAGGGTGACTCTTATAGCCTTGTTGATTCTTCTATAGTCCACTTACCCGTGTGTAGGCTTGGTAGGATTATACATTTGCATAAAAGACTCATACTCTATTTGTGACCTTTTTTGGCAACTTCCCCACTAAGAATAATATAAACATATCACTCTTAAGTTGGATTTAGATAACCTTAGTGATCCCCTCTATACTTCTAGATTCTCCGTCCTTGTTAGATACTCAGGGGTAGACTTTAAGACTTAACACTATCCGTTCCTTTGGGTTCGATATTAAAACTGGGTTACTCCGGTGAAGTGCTACATCAGTAGATCTTATCTGTGCGCTTGCGGATAAAGTAGAGTGTGCGTTAATTTATACCAACAATGTCCACGACCCAATTGATTGGGTGGTTGTTCCCTAGGAACACAACGAGACACCACAAAAACTCCCGTGCCCAAATCCACGCAAGTCAACTAGTGACAAAATGGACTTTGGGTAACCTCAACCTCCCCCGAGCAATGCGAGGGGGATTCAGGCTTTTTCGAAAAGCAGGAAGCCCTGTTTCTATAGAGCACGGGGTCGGGAATCCAACCAAAAAAGCGGAACTCAAATCCAAAGCCAAATGGACAAGCTACGGACAAAACAGCGCGGAACTAGCTGCATCGGACGCTGGGGAGCGTCCGATGTGTTCACGTCGGACGCGTCTGATGTGAACAGGACCTTCCTGGAACCTTACTGTGTAGCCATTAGATGCTGCTATATTAACAACTCAGCGTCCGATGGCAGCGTCCGATGTAGGGCTGGCGCGTCCGATGAAAACAGTAGCGTCCGATGCCCTGACACCAGACGCGTCCGATGCAAAAAGAGGGTTTCTAGAACCTCACTGCATGACCATCGAACGCTGCACTGTAGCGTCCGATGCTAGCGTCCGATGCCCCTTCAAAAACACAGAAACTGACACGTGGCAACGGCGCGTCCGATGCTACTCGGGTCAGCGTCCGATGCCAAGAACATGAGTGTCCGGTGCCCCCGAAACTGTGCTGTTCTTCCGCCGATTCAACTCGATCTCCCTCAAATCAAAAGCTCTAAGGCTCAAACTTCTTGTGAGGGGTCACAAGGATGTTAGTGAGCTACTCCTAAGAGATCATGGCTCGAACCTAACTCCAAACCGATGAATCGAAAGATTTCGGGGCAAAGGAGCAAGAACGTGATCCAAAATGAAATCTGCCCGATCTACTAGCTCGTGAGGAATTAGAGAAAACCCTTCGGTAGAAAGATGTCTCTCATGATGCTCTAGGAGATGGTTCAAACGAATTTGCGAATCTTTCCTCGAAACAAGAAATCTCGTGAAGATCGAAAGAGGAGAATACGTGCAACACGAAGAACAAAAATGCAAGACAAATTAAAGCACGAATTTGATCCTTGGATTCAGCAAGATGAATTGTATTAGCGCTCGGTGTATTGGGTTACAAGCCACTCCTAGCAACACAAAGCTCAGATGGCAAAAAGCTCAAGAACAAGAGCCCTCTCTCCTCTCACCGATAGCTTCGCCGCAACGCAAGCCTCTCGGTGCCGCCACGCGTCGACCGTCCTTTTGGACCTTCCCCCGGTTTTGAGGCCGAAACCGGGAAACCTGCCAGCCCAGGTTTTGAGGCCCAAACCTGGAAACCGTCCACCCCGAATTTTGAGGCCCAAACTCAGAAACCCGCAAGCCCAGGTTTTGAGGCCCAAACCTGAAAACCGTCCATCCCGAGTTTTGAGGCCCAAACTCGAAAACCGGCAACCCCGAGTTTTGAGGCACAAACTCGGAAACCGTCGATGTAGCTTTTTGAGGCTCAGCTACCGAACCCGCGCCGTAGACGGGATGTGGTTCGCACACCCCGTCCACCGGCACCGATGCTTGTTGACTCTTGCTAACATCGTCACTAGGAGTAGACTATGGAATCTATCCCCGGCAACGGCGCCAGAAAGGTTTGTTCGTACTTTTTAATGTAAGAAGTATAACTAACTATGCGTATGACTATTGGTAGGTTCCGTAAGCGCACAGAATAAGTCTATTGTAGCACTTCGCTTGGGAGTAACCGAGTATCGTATTTATTTCCACAGGGAAGCTACTATGGCTGAACTAACACTAGGACCGCTATGAACAACTAGTGATTCTAGCAGGGTTGATCGAAATGTGTGAAAGGGGGTTGATTTCTACTACTACTAAAAAGAAAATAAAGACTAACTATTACTAACCTAAATCGGCGGGGTCTGGCCGATGAACAGATTAATGTTTTCCTACACACTTGCGATCACAACTAACTTAGCAATAAAGAGTTTATCTAGTTCTTCGAACCGTACACACCCTCTGGACTATTTACCTCAGACGTGCACAACGAGGTTTATGATTTAAGAACTAACCCAACTACGTGGTGGAATTCAAGGCTCCCAGGGCTGTCACCACCAGTTTGCTACCACAGCTATCCGGGGGGCTAGCCACAAACTAAGGTATAACTAGTCTAAGCACCGCGCTTACACTAATATATACTACTCTAATCTTGCGTCCAAAACTAGAGCACTGATTACTCAGCGAAGAACCCAAACTAGATACAAACTAAATACTAAGTTATCTATGATCGAAAGCACTCAACAAGAACAATAAGTAAAGAACTTAAAGTAAATGCTGAAAGTAGAAGAACACTAAGATAAATGAGAAAAGACTTGGAATTATACCAGAGACTTGGAAGATCCTCTATTACAACTCTAGCTCTTCTCTTCTACACTCTCGCTCTCACTCTAAGTCTCTCAACTAGAGTGTTCCTTCACCAGAGCTTCGCTTACAAGAGAGTGGGACTAATGAGGTGAGGTCTGAGTACAAATGAGCTCGGGGGGTCCTATTTATAGCCTAAGGGACCTAGGGTTAGGTCAGGGGGGTGAGTGTGGTGGCGGGCGCCAGCTAGGGGTGGCGGGCGCCACTCCCATGGCCCTTGGATCCGCCGCCTCTTCACCAACGACATCCAGGAGGTCCTCCAAGTCGGTTTGGGGTCGGTTAGGGTTGTCCAATAACCGTCACATGGGCAATTAGGCAATGATCCATGTGACGCTGCTTCTTAGCCCTTGGATGAACCGACTTAGGTGAGCAACGGCTACCAATGAGTGTGGGGTGCTTCCCCTGGATCAGTGACGTGGCAGGGGGGAGTTTGGGCTTCTCCCCCCTGGCGGCCGCCAGCTAGGGGTGGAGGGCGCCACCCCTCCTTGGCCCAAAGTGAGCCCAGGCAAGTGGGCTTGCTTCCTGGTGGGTGTTGACGGTCCTTAAACACCTGTTTTACCATCAACATTTGACCCTAAAGTTCACCAAAAAGGCATGAAATGTAGTCAAATAGGTTTCAATCTAACCAAATTCCACATGTCCATAGAATTCTATTTGAATGCAGGATTTGAACCAAATTTGGACATATGGACCCACCAGAGGCCAAGCCCACTCAGCAGGGCCCAAATGGGCCTAAGGGGGGTGGCGCTCGCCACCCCTAGGTGGCGCCTGCCACCTCTAAGTGGCGCCCGCCACTTGGGTTGGCCCAAGTGTCACCCCCTGCCATGTCACCGATCCGTGTGACCTCCCCAAGGCCAAATCTTGGCCCTTGGTCACTAGGTCGGTGGCATCGGATGGCTCAGGATGGAGTGGCATGGATCAAGGCTGAATGTCGGTTGCTAGGACATGCAACCGACCTCCAAACCGCCTTGGACAACCACCTGGATGTCGTTGAAGCAGAGGCGGTTCATCCAACGGCCGGGGAGCTGGCGGCCGCTAGTAGGGGGTGGCGCCCGCCACCTGACCTAACCCTAGGTCGGTTGGCTGCCCACTATAAGAACCCCCCTCACTCATTTGGGCTATAAATACCCCCCCTGGAGGCACCTCTTCATTTGTACCATCACTTCCAAGAGAAGCAAAGCAAGAGAAGCAAGTGAGAGTTAGGTTAGAAGCTTAGAGAGCTTAGGCAAGTAGGTAGCTAGTAGAGCAAGGCATCTTCGCCCTCGCGGTAGCGCTGCTCAAGGCTTATCTCAAGAGTAGAGGCGTGCGAGTGATCGGTTCTGGAGCTGGGAAGAGTCTTCCTTCATCTCCAGTTCATGTTTTTGCTCTTGTTACTCAAGCATTTACTATATTCTAGTTCATCATTTCAAGTATTACTTTATTCTACTTATCAGTATTGAGTGGTATACTTGATTGATTGCTTGAGTGCCTAGCTATCCTACAGTTCAATTCACTTAGCCATAGTAGTTAATCTCTAGTGAGCTTAGTGTTTGATCTTTGCCAATAGGTTGCTTAGTTAGTTTAGTGTTTATCTTATTAAGTCAAGTATTTGCTCTGACGTCCGCAAGGGTGTCTATATTCAAAGCTAGGGTAGAGATAGTTAGAATATAGTTAAGCGTGGTGCTTAGTTATAGACTTACCTTCAGATACGGCTGGACCCCCGGATAGTTGTGGTAGCAAGCAGGTGGTGACAGCCCTGTGCGCCTTGAATTCCACCACGTAGTTGGCCCAGTTTAACAGTAAGGCTCGTTGTGCTAGCGTTCAACCTAAGTAAGTGGTAAAGGCTAGTACGCCTCGATACTTGACAAGATAGGAATAAAACTATTCTCAACTTAGTTGCTCTATTGTGTTTTGCCTGCCTTGCTTCGTAACTATCTTGCTTCGCAGTTGTCTTGTTCTGTGGTTATCTAGGATTAATTATCAGTAGTTATTAGTCAGTAGTTAGTTACCCTTAGTTACCCCCCTATCTATCTAGTTATCCACCTTATCTTAGCCATCCATTTCGTCCTTACCTATCCACCCATACATTCTTTCTAGCCTTTCATCTCCTCTTTTCCCCTTTTCCCTTTTCTCATTCTTCGACTCTCATCCCCTCCTTGACTCGACTCATACACCACCCTAGCCTTCCCTTGGGATCAAATAAATCGACACCTGGTACTCCTAGGCAAAGTGCTACTATGATAGTTCTGTGCGCTTGCAGAATCTCCTCCTTGTAGATTGCATTCTCGCTAGCTAGCTCTTACTAGTGTCAGGACTGACAACCCCGCTTGGCATTAGTAGATAGCTACTTTAGTTACCCTATCCTAGGTGTAGCTAAGAACTACCAACAGTGGGTCCATTTGGTCATTTTGCTCAAAAACCCTGCAATTTCCTACATTCAAATAAAACTCAAGGACAAGTGGAAATCGTTAGTTTATAAAAGGTTTTTGGTTGATTTTAGGCCCTTGTGTTGTGTTATATGACCTTGTTGATGCTAAGAATATGACACTTAGTGAGCGTCAACAATGCCGATGCATGTCCAGCCTCCACGCCGGGCACAACGCCTTCGCCTTCCTTCTTGACTTGGTCGACGGCACTTGCGCCGCACGCAAGCCCGTGTCCGACCTCCCGCCAAGTGCCACGACGCCATCGTCCTCGTCCCGACTCGGCCGATGCACCGCACATCCCCATGTGCTCTCGCTCGCCGATGCCAGGTGCCAGCTACCACAGCTCGTCCTCTGGCCTCTCGGTCCGTCGGTCCAAGCCTCACGTCCGCCCTTCACCGGTCTGGGTACATCGGCATGGCACGTCCGCCGCATGGCACTCCCATCCTTCACTGCTCCCTGTCCGTCGGCATGACACGTCTCTACTTGACCTTCACCTCGCCATCGACCACTGTATCCGAGCTCAACACCTACACATCAACACAGCCAAGAGACACATGTTGCACATGCACACCAACACAGAAACACCACAACTCAACGCCACCGGTTAGTCGTAAGCATTAAGCACATAGCAAGATAATGACTCAACCGGGAAAAGCCTCAAACCTTCCTCATCAAAGTCAATCATTCATCATATATGTTCTCAATCTCCCCCTTGATGAATGCATTGACTAAAAATAAAACCACAAAGGAAGAGTTTGAAGGCAAGCCTCATTCAAGTGCCCAAAAGCCAAGCAAAAGCAAACACAAGGCTACTTGAGATGAGGAAGGATCATGAAAACTCCAAATAAAAGCTCTCGGTCCCAAAAGAAATGGAAAAGCGGGCAAAGCCTCCACACAACCGAAGAGTCAAGGAAAACAAGAGTTTCATGAATCCCAAAAGGTACTCAAAAACCAATCTCAAATAAATTGTCAAACAATCATCACAAAAGAAACCAAGGTTCTTATGCACTTGGCAAGGTTCTTATCCACTTGGGTTTCAAAATTTCTCCCCCTTGATGATTGAATTGACAAAAACTAAGCAAAAGAGATGGTTTGAGATACCAAAGCCGAAAATCTCATTCAAGTGATCAAAGGCCATAGAAGAGCAAAGAACATAGTAACTTGACATGAGAAGATTATCCATTCAAATGCCCAAAAAGCCAAAGAAATGCTAAAGAAGGGGCAATTTGAAATGAACATAACTTGGTCCCCAAAGACATGGGCAACGGCTCAACGCAACCAAGCAAAATCTGAGCAAAACTCCACAAAAGAGCGAAAAACTCAGACAAGGAGCGAAAGACTTGGTTCCCAAAGACATGGGCAACGGCTCGACGCAACCAAGTCAAAAATGAGCTAGCCCTCAAGAAGAGGATCAGAGGAAAACCGAGCGAAGTCAAGAAAAACATAAAAAGAGAGAACTGGA
>CM019828.1:30319310-30340316 GCA_009763385.1 Coix lacryma-jobi var. lacryma-jobi
ATTTATATATATTTATGTATATACGTCGGGCCGGCCCGCCGTGCCGAGGGTCAGTACAGGCACGGCCCTATGGACGGGCCGGGCCGGCCCGGGCACGCTGACCACCGTGCCGGCCGTGCTCGGGCCGGGCCAAATTAGGGGGCTTCGGCCGGGCTCACGGGCTCGGGCCTCATGCCCAGGTAAACCCTTATCACTCCTTCACAATCCAATTTGGCTCTTTCCATTTTAGTTCAAATTCATATAGTATAGAATCTGATCCTTAAATTTGCTAGGGGTAAATTTAGCCCCCTTTACCACCCACCGCGTCTCCAAGTCGTCGAGTGCGCCTGGCCGGGAACACGAGCTCTCCTCGTCGCCTCGCACGAGTACGCCCTCTTCATTCATTGCGACGTCCGGGGGGTTGTTGTGCAAATTTTACAGTATACAGACAGAAGTCCTGTAACGCGTTGTATACATGGAATTCATTTATAGAAGAGTAGAGATTGGATTGGGGGTGGCATAGACGATTCAAATCTGGATGCATACTTATTATTATTTTAGTTAATCTTTTAGAGGACTGGGTGATCGTGGCCGCAGCTAGGTGCAATACTCCAAGCAGCGTGGCTCACAGGGCCCTTGAATATACATGGCCAACGGGCCGGCCAGCTGCCCTGGCCCGGGCCCGATCAAGCCACGGCTCGATCGGGCCGGGCCAAACGAGGCACGGGTGGGCCGTGCGGGCCGGGCGGAAGTCGGGCCACGTGCCCAGCGCAGCCCAGCCCGGCCTAGGCAGGGCCGGGCCAGCCCGAAGGCCCGCCGAGCCCACCGGGCGCTGTGAGGCCCGCCAGTATATTAGCCTTAAATCTATATATTTATATACAACGTTCAGTATCCGTCAGTACTACCATAGCATAAAAAAATACTGAATAATACTGATCGCGACTAACAATATGAATTCTATTCGGTAAACACTTTGTGTAGAATAGTATTCTACACCTAGGGTGCAGAATAGCACTTGTATAAATATACGTATATGTATTTGTATTTATATATATTTTAACATTTATTTTTATAGATGTATATATATTTCTATTTAAATATTTTTTTATATTCGGCTCGGGCCGGGCCGGCCCGCGTGCCCAGAGCAAGGCACCTAGGGTCAGGCCAGGCCGGCCCGAGGCCACCAGCTGCCGGGGGCGGGTGGGCCGGACAGACGTGGGCCCGGGCTGGCGGCCTCGTGCCTCGTGGCATATATACCCTTGAAGGACTTTGAACTCACTGTCCTATGTTGTGCGCCTATGTTATATTATGAATAATGTGTTTACTACCATTTTGTCTTGTCGTATGAAGAACTGACTAGAATAAAAAGTCGTAAGACTTGATGAGTTCTATAACATTGTTCTTGATGACTTTTAATTAGCTGAAATCATTTGCCATTCAAAACCTTGTTTGAAATTGTCATTTTAAAATTAAAAATTTGAATTGTTCACAAGAAAATATGACAAAATAATAGTACCAACAACACAATAAATTGATAGAGAGAGATTTTAGTTTTACAAAAAAAAATCAAGTGATTTGATATTAATACGAGAAGGAAGAATACTAGCTACAAATTTTAGCCAGAGATCAAAAGAGATATTAAAGTTCTTCAACAATTTAAAATTCAATTTCAAACAACATTTTAAGGCATCAAATAATTTCAAATGAAAAAGTGTAAACATCAAAGTTCTATAATTTTTTGAGATCTATAACTTTATTTTGTCATTTGCATCCGAGATTGTTTAAAAAGTATAAATTTAATACTTCATTTAATTTTCGAAGTTATTTATAGGGACGGTTTTAATATAGAGTCACTCCTATAAATTAAATTTGTTAGAGGGCGACTCAGAACACTAGCCACGCATACAAATAGAATTATAAGAGCAACTCATAACACGAGCAGTCCCCTACAAACGTTTGAGAAAAAGTAGGGGGCGGGCTCAATATACGGTCGCCCCAAGAAAAAAACAAAATGGTTGCTATAAATCATTTTGTGTAGTGCTAGAAACGAGAGAGTACTGCAGCGAAAGCATGACCTAGAGATGATAAACTGATTCTGTTGAATCCAGTAGGAGCTCGGTCAACAGTTTTTCAGAGAAAAGTGTTTGTCTGCTAATTCCATGAAGTGATTTCTAAATGAATTAAGAGTCCGAGAGCTAGAAAAAAGTAGTTTCTCCTAATTCTGTAATGTGATTCTCCATACTGATTTTTTTAAAAAAGTGGCTAGGCAGCTGCTCTAGAGTGTGCAATCGATAGGGATGTATCGGCTTTTCTCTGTAACCGTGTCTGTCAATAGCTCAGGGCCTACGGCCTGTTGGTGTTTGTTTCGGCCTTGTCTTCACTGGTCAACTTTCTCTTTATTTACAGCAGTTGTAATATTTCTTTTTTTATTTAGGTACAAAAACAGAGTGGGATATCCTGCCACCAAAATTTCCACTCCTTCCGAATTTATCATGCTGTTGCATTCTGATGGCCATGATGCCAGTTCTATTTTATTTGCAATTTCATTTTCTATACTTCGTGGAATCCAGCATTTTGTAATTTCAAGTTCGTCTAATTCTAATATGATCGTAGCTTCTGTAAATCTACAAAAAAAAACGAACAATTCGATATACAACACTACAAATTTCCGTCGCAATGCGCGGAGTGTCATCTAATACATAAAGACCTTGAACACCCCTCCTTCAATTAAACATGTATAACTTTAGTAAAAAAATCATTGCGTGAAAAATTTGATAGTTAAGATTGATAAAACTTTAGTGAACCCAAGAAAGATATTTCAAGCAAGGAAGAGACAAGATGCAACCTTTTCATGCACTTGGTAAATAATTCACATTGTCTTGAGTTGCATAAGAATCATAAATATGTCTAAAATGGCCACGATGGCAATAATCATTGTTGATATTATTCGGCCTCGTGAAAAAACTTGTTCATAATATACCCCAGTAATACAAATAGCACTCCACGAGTCTATCCCGAGCAAATGGCAGCCTGATTCAATTGCATATCTTCCACCACCTATAAATTTATAGAGGTAATATTATCAGTATTGGAACAATGGAACTAGTTTGTAATTGAAATAAATAGGTAATAATTTACTAGTTGTAATTTGAAAAAATAATGGTAATAATTTGTTATGAAAAGAGTTACTTCACCTTGTAATATTATCAAGCTCATGTTGGTGATGGAGTTGCAGAATATTTGAGCTCAACTTTGCAGTTGCAACACCTTATCCACTGTGGCACATCATTTCTACACACTATGATAATTTTTGACTCATAAATTCTAACTCTTCTAGGGAGGGGGATCTGAAGAGCAGATTTTATTTCACGTGCAACGAGGCTTGCATGTAGGTACCATTGTTTCTAAACGCCTTTGGCTGAATTTGATGGCGCTCTCCATAGTATTATCTCCCATGGGTCCTCATATGTGCAGCATTGTATAGGTTAAGTAGGTCTTTAGGACGGCGATGCTGCTAAAAAACCTCCTTCTTCATCTTTGAACCTCACAAACAATCTGAATATGACACATAATTTTTCAGCATTGAATTTCCGAGAGTTAGAAGAAAACAATATATTTGTTTAATTATTCATGTGTATCCCTAAATGCTGCCGTGGTATCCCATAAAACCTCCTTAATTATTTATACGACGATGCTCTGTTTTCCTATATACATTTTTTTTTTGCTATGCATCTGAAAAGAAAAACTAAAAACAGAGGGGGAGTAGTAGATTTATAAATGGAGTATGTTAGCCACGTAATTTACGCAGAGGCCGGCCACTACGCTAAGATGCTCATAATTCTTAATTCAGGCGTGAAAAAGCTGCAGCCCGAGATATATATATGCAACGTAATAAGTTGCTATAGTAGCTTGCAAGGTCGATATATCGTGCTACCTGACGAGACCCTAATCGATGTTTCCGGAGTTAGACAAAACCACAGGGCAAACCGTTCCAAGATCACAGTCACTGATCAGCAGTCTCAAAGTGTGCCAAGAGCAGCACTGATCTCGTCTCGAACAGGTGATCCAAGCAGAGACGCTCCAACGCATCAATGAAGTGCACCCTGCTAGTAGCAAGTAGTGGATGAAGAACTTGGTATCATTTCGGCCACTTACCCTGAGTTTGTCCGCTCGTTCTTCCATCTCAGTCTGCTGGAAGTAGTACATAGTATAGTACAAATATAGTTCACTTCCATCTCAGTCGCAGGGTTCGATCGTCGTTTGTACCTGGCGAGACTGCGTCGTATCGATGTTTCCGGAGTAGACAAAACCACAGGGCAACCGTTCCAAGATCACAGTCACTGACATCAGCAGTCTCAAGCTGTGCAAGGCAGCAATGATCTCGTTCTTCGAACAGGTGATCAAGCAGAGACGCTCCAACGCATCAATGAAGTGCACCCTTGCTAGCAGTAGTGGCTGAAGAACATTGCTATCATTTCGGCCACACTGTACCCTGAGTTTGTCCCGCTCGTTCTTCCATCTCAGTCTGCTAAATATAATAGTACAGTACAAATAGATAATAATTTCCATTAGAGGAAAATTCTAATAAGAATATCGATCTATCACACATATATTAATTACTCCGATGTGATAGATCATTAACTTATATGTTTTGTTTGTACACACAGGGTATAGATCGAGAAATAAGGAAATATCATCTGTAGACCAGTTGTTGCTGCAATGAAGCTGGGTCGGAGTAGCCGAGGAAGAAATCTCCCCAGATAGATGGCTGGAAAATGCCGGTGGTGGTCTGCTCACCGGGGGTTGTTGTATCTATGGTGTGTTCTTGCGGCGGAACACTGCAACCTGCGGCTGGACCGCCGCCATGAAATACTGCTGCCTGGCCGCGATTGCCTGAGACGGCGGGGCGGCGGGGGCGGGCGGCGATGCACAGCAGCAGAAATAATGTGGTGTCAGCAGGTTGTTGTCATAATGCTGCAGTGCTGCTGATAGCTGTTGTGCCTCTTGTGGTTTCAGCTTCAAGGAGAGCTGTGAGCTGGCCTGGCTGGCTGGCTATATATGTACTTGCTGCACTCAAGTACATATATATAATATATTTATGTATGTCTAATAATAATCCAGGACACTACTATTCTCATGAAGTATTACATGCAGAAGCAAAAAGTACGCTCCGTCGTGTGGCCCTGCTTCCGAGATAATGGTGGCACGTACTCGTACACTTGAATACGCGTACTGTACGTGCGTGGCATGGACACTACATGTGCGTCATTGCGTGCGTCGTCCGTGGTGTATCAAGAGCGCTACTAGTATGTGTGTCGGCTTATGGGTCAACCTCAATCAATTACGGCTGCGCTCCCCCTGCTAATAGGTGTGGATAGGAGCTACACACGTAAGGGCACCCGCAACGGTAAGAGTCAGCTGCTAGCTCAATCTATGCCAACATCTTCAATAGTGTTAGCTTTTAATAAATAAGGCTACATGACACTCTCACATATTTAGAATGTGTGTATGAGCCTGACTCTTAATTAAGAGCCAGCTTTTCTTCTTCTTAATAATTAAATAAAAAAATTTAAGAGTTAGCTTATGATCACCCCATTGCAAGGTGTCCTAAGTATGTGTATCGGTTTATGCGTCACTCAATCAACGACGGCCTGTGTGGGTGGTACCCCAGTTGGTGCAGGAGGAACCCCACTTTCGTGCGAGCCTTGTCGACGAAAGCGACTGTATGTTTGCAAGCAACTCTATTGAGCCAAAGAAAGCTACTTTACCTCGAAAAGCAAGCGGATACTTTCAGGAGATAGGACGATAGACAATCAAAGGCGAATGTTGTAGCTTTCGTCAATGCTTTCGGTCGGACAGTTCTCGAGCGAAGGCAGTATTATTCACTAGTCGATTTCGACCGATAGCTTGGGCAGCGATCTCCCTTCCGGTCCAATACGCGACAACACTTCGTTTCGGTCGAATGTGTTTTCGTTTCTATAAGTTGATTGAGAGACTGATGCTTTCGCCCGAAATTACTTTTGACCAAAGCGATGGTTTTCGAATGTCCTCGGGCAGGTCCAAAGTCCGAAGCTGGAAAAGGAGGCCCACTTGTCGAAAGGAAGGCCGCTCGGCGGACGAAGAGCAGATGGGGCCACGTCGATGCTGGTAAACAAATAGTAGTTGTAAGGACATTTCTATACTTATAATGATCGCATATATTATATAAATAGGTCAACCCTCTCTGTGGGAGAGAGGAGGCCGGGGGAGGATTACTGTTGTATCTCCTGTTTCCAACATTCGTAATTCTACCACTCGCTTCCTTTGTGTTTACGACTATTCGAGCAACACCCTGGTGTTCTAGGGTTTCGATCCTACTCCCCACTAGTAGGCACATGGGTTTTAATCCCAGTTGGAACTAGAAGTGCGTTGTCCCGTGTGCATCGGACCTATTCGTATGTACCGTTGTGCGTCGGCTTATGCGTGCACCATCAGCGTGGTGACCTCAATCAACGAGAACCTGCTCCCTCCACTAGTAGACACATGGGTTTTAATCCCGGTTGGAAAATTCATATAGTATCCCGGTGTTTATCAACCGCGGGGACGTCAATTTGAGACTAAAGGGCTTAGTCTTTGGTCCTGGGTTACTTATCAGACCAAGCCTATCCTAAAAAAAGTTATTTAAACCCAAAAATCTCTCTTGTGCTTTTGGAGATTTGAAGCAGGATCTCTCAACTCATGCGTAACTTATACTAACTTAGCTACACAACACATGTGACACAATTTGACGCTCTCTTTTCACTACTAGAGAACAGCCTTTGGTCGATCTTGTCAAATGAGTTAGTCTCGACAAAAATTACGTCCGGGACCAAAGACTTTTAGTCCCGGTTGGTACAACACAACCGGGGACTGAAGGTCAATCTTTAGTCGGTTAATATTACCAACCCGGACTAAAAGGTCCTCCAACCTAATACCAGACTAAAGGGTGACCTTTAGTCCCAGTGTGGTGTTACAAACCTAGACTAAAGTCTTTCCACCCCGGGACTAAAGATCCTTCATAAGTGAATAAAAGGAGAGGTGCGTCCACATGGGTTGTGTAGTTGAGTTTTGGCAAAGAGAGTTACGCGTGAGGTGAGAGATTTTGGGTTCGAATCTCACGAAGCACAAATAATTTTTTGATTGATGGTGACCTTTAGTCCCGGTTGAGGGGTGTCGAGACAAACGGTTAGAAACTTTAATCCCGGATTGGTAGTCTCGGTTGCCCAAACCGGGACTAAAGGCCTATACAACAGGGGGCTAATGGCCCGTTTGTACTAGTGTTTCGAAGAATTCATTCGTGAGGGACCTTTAGTCCCGGGTGAGAGACACCAACCGGGACTAAAAGGTGGTGTTATCAACCGGGACTAAAAAAGGGTCAGACGTTTTGGTCCCGGTTAGAAACATACCAATTAGGGCAAATATAGACCCTTATGTATCGGTTTGTAACACTAACCATAATTAATACTCCCTCCGTCCACAAATGATGTTCGATTAGACTAGTAAAAAGTCAAACTTTATAAATTTTGACCAACAATTAATCAAATTGTATATAAAGTTTAGAGTATAAAAACTTACATCAATAGATTCGGTTAAAAAGTGTCTCTAAGAGCTATTGAGTTTTTAGCCACCAACTTTTATATATAAGAGAAATAATGGTCAACGTATATTTTGTATGACTTTTTGACTAGTCTAATACGAATCTATTTATGGACGGATGGAGTAATCAGTTAGTTCTAGTCTAATTCTAGCGAGACTAAATTTAAACGTGGATGTAGATCAAAAGTCAGTTCTCGTGCCCGGTCCGTTACTAGTGCAGACACACGTGCAGTACGTGTGTGTCGCTATCCTGTACATAGCAAGTTTAGGAGAAAACAACTAAACGGAACATTTTACTGGTTTGGTTATTTATTCTTTTTCGTTTCTCTATCTTCACTACCTGCAGTAACATACATGCTAGAACTGGGCGGTCCGATTCTTTTTGCCCTGGTGGGTGACGATAACATCGGGTCTTTTAGGTGTGTAAGATTAAAGATCAAGATCTTTTATGGTTTCTAAGGAGAGGGGGTAATTCAACACAAAGGATAATTAGCTAAACGACATTGAAGGGGAAATCTAAATTGTTGTTTTTGCTCTAAACCAGAAAATATTCAACATCTCTTTTTCAAACTGGTGTGATGGCTAAGGTCCTGTGGGTGCTATTCATTGGGTTTGGTTTGGGTTAAAACCACAACAAGTACACGAACATCTTGGTGCTTGGCACAAACAAAAAAGGGAGAGAATTTAGAAGCTTGTTGCTATAGGAGCTGTTGCGGTGTGATGGTCGCTTTGGCTTACAAGGAATTAAATCAATTTTGCAGGTTGTGTTCAGAGTCACGACGCGCCCTGGTGACAGTGGGGCGGCTGTTACAAAGGACGTGAAGACATAAAAGTATTTATGGTCCAATGCTGTCGGAAGCTAGAGACTGCGACCCTATAGTGCTCTTCTTTTTCCAGATGGTCTTATGCTTTAGACTCAGGTTTAGCCTTTGGTTAAAAATAGTTTGTGTGTTTGATGTCTTTGTTTGGTGGGTACTCTTGGTCTGATTCCCTTTTAAAAGGAAGAAGCCGGTTGTTTAACCACCAATTATCGTAAGAAAATGTGAAAGTCGGTAGTGCGCTGTGCGCAGAGCCAGAAAACTGAGATGCCGGACGATACGACCGAGCGAGGCTCCTTCACAACACGACCAGCAGCGGCGCAGCTCCGCTGCCCACGTGCCACCACCTCGAGCTTCTACCCTAGCTCGATGCATATTATATATAAATATAAATACATATATAAATATATAAAAAAAACATAATACATATATAACTATATAAATATATATATAAGTAATATAAATAATATAAAATACATATTTATAAAATAAAAATACATATATATCTATTTTCACTAGCGGGCCTGGTGGGCCGGCGGGCCTGGCGGGCCTTCGGGCCGGCCCGTCCTACGACGGGCCCGGGCCGGGCCGGAGGTCAGGCCGTGGGCCTGTAGGCACGGCCCGCAGGGCACGCGGGTCTTATGGCCCGACCCTCATCGGCCCGGCACGGCCTGTTGCCCAGGTATAATAAGGGTCGTGATCGATTACCACCCCTGTACGTGGGTCATCTTGGCCTTGTAGATCACTTCAAACTTCCAATTTTTTTCACTCTCTCTCCATCACATTACCATCACATTAATGTTTCGACGCATGCATAGAACATCAAATGTTGGTAAAATAAATAACTAATTGCACAGATTAGTTAAATCACGAGACAAATATTTTGAGCCTATAGTTACCACATGATTGGACAATATTATCAAATACAATGAAAGTGTATAGTAGCAAACATTTCAACTTTCACAATAGCGAGATGGAGCATCCCCGCACGTCCGCCAAAATCTCTTCTACCTTCGTGCCACCGGCTACGGCTTCGGCAATGAAGATGACGACGCGGTAGCAGTTGTGGTGTAGCAGGGAACCCCCGGCTACGGCTTTGGCAATGAAGACTGACGACGCGGTAGCAGTTGTGGTGTAGCAGAGAACCTCGAGCACCAGGAGCATGCACTACTGCACAAAGCTTAACCGCAGCGGGCGTTTTGGCTTTACCGCAGCGGGGAACAGCGTCCGCTGCGGTGCTAAGGCCAAGATTAATCGTGGCCATTACCGCAGCGGGGCTGTTGCCCGCTGCGGTAAAAGCCTAAACCGCAGCGGGCAACATAAGGAGCTCGCTGCGGTAATAGCATTTACCGCAGCGGCAAACCTAACGCGCCGCCGCGGTAAATTATTAACCGCGGCGGTCGTTTTAGGTTGCCCGCTGCGGTAGTGCGTTTAACCGTAGCGGGCAGCTTATGTTGCCCGCCACGGTTAAATTTGGATTAAAAAAAATAAATAATGGAGCCAGCAGAAACAGCAGGATATGAATTCAAATCTGCAGTTTTCAAAAATTCAGAATTCCAGATTTCAACAGATATATAATATATATGCACATATAAAACATCTGGACATAACATACAAAGTGACTTAGTTGTTTGTTGTCATATACACATTGACTTAGTTGATTTCAAATTCAAATTACAATTATATTTCAACTTGATGAGTATAACGTCGGACGAAGCATTGTGTTCCATTTGCGGAGCTTCTCGTATTGGGTAGCAACGCCAGCTCGGATTCGTGTCAAAGAACGTTTTCCTTTGAGAAGCATTTCTCCATTACAAACGCATATGTCCGCCTGACTTGTTTAAAGCACATCCTGCGGCTCTGCTGCTTCCCAATATTGACACCTTCCTTGAGCTTCTTCCAGCTATTGGTGTACTCCTTGCTTTCCCTTAGAAACTCGCATGTGTACAAGCCACATGTCTTCGATCCTAGTGGCGTGTGGCGACTGCACGATTGATACACAAGCATTAGAACCCATAATATATGTAGAAACATGAATGAACGTTTGAAAATATCTACCGGGAAATCTCGTCGGATTTTGAGGTGGTACCTATGCTTGTCCTTGAACTTTGAGTTCTTCGGTCCCAGAATCCAGGCCACTTTTGGTATTCCTTATAAGCGCTGTACGAAATATAATAGTTGTTTAGCCACCATTTAAAAACGTATGGTAACCGTAACTGATGAAAAAGATGGATGACTTACTTTTTCAGACAATCTTCGATGCCTTGTACCCTTGCTTGTTTGGTACGCTCAAGGAGTCAACACACACGGCCCTGCCATCTTGAGGGTATATATAAAAGCGGCCCAATGGCCACCCACGAGGCCCTGGCTGCACCATTGCAACAAAATAGAGTTTATGACGGCGAGAAGGCATGATATGCTAGCGACTTAGGTGTACGTATATGATTTTGACTTACCCAAAGTGATAGGCAGCCATTATACACTCTGGCCATCCGGCTTGATCTTCTTCATGATATCTAGTATGTAATTTTTCAATTAGTCTTGGCTTTCATATTTTCTTCATATTTCTTCTCTCGCCGTCGAACTGTCATCTCCGGATCAGTGATCTCGAAACCCTTGATGACTCTTCAGCAATATGTGCAGGAGAGAGGTAGAGTACAGGACGTGTCTTTTTATTACTTACAGTGAACGTCATGCTGCACGGACAAGTCATCGTGACATAATAAGATAGAACCATGGAAAATACGAATGTAGTGATCTATGGAAGTTGCATTCATCGCTACAGTGTGAATAGGGTGATTTGAACGATGTCCAGGTCTTCTTCCGCATCAGGTTGTACATGTCGCTAAAGTCGACGGGTAGGTGCATTTCGTTACCAGCGGGCAAGTGGAAGTACTCTGTGGGAATCTTGACGTAAAAATTGACAATTCCGGCTTTTGCAGCTTCCTGTACATAGATGGAACCTCCTTGTATCCCACTTTTCCTCGTCGATGAGCTGGGCCTTGGGAATCAAGAACTCCCGCACACATAGTGGCAGGGCAGTCTTCGGCCTCATCAAATAGTTGACGGGTAGTTTCAGGCCTGGCAAAACGATGGATAGGGATGTTAGTGAGATAATACTATGGACGTGGTATTATGCTCAATGTTACCAACCTTTCGAACGTGAGCGTGTGCGGGAGCTTGTCGGTGGACGTTCTTGGATTCTTGGTGGGCGGGGGAGGACATTGGCTGTGGTTGACGGGGGGGGTGTCTCGTCCCTGTTGCCTCCCCGTCGTGCCTCCCTGTTGCTCGTTCGGGCTTGGTGGCTTGTGTGTTGTGCCCTTACCGTCCCTGAGCTTCTTGCCTCATGGACCGGGCCTCGGCGGACTATTGGAGGCGGGGGAGACACAGTTCCCATGTCAGTGCCCTTTTCCTTTTCCCCGCCATCACTTTACCTTTTCCTTGTCCCCGCCTGTCGTACCGCCTTCTCCTTGTCCTTTCCTTTCCCTTGTCCCCGCCCTTTCTTCGTCATCATCGCTGTCGTGATCTGGATCTTCCGGAGGACAAGATCGGCGGCTGATGGTTGTGATGCTAGTGTCGGCGTTGGAGTTGGCGTCCGAGCAATGATCTCGAGTGTCCTCGCGGTTCCATAGGACTTCCAATCCAAGTGCCTGTCCTAGGTGCCTGGCGTTTGTGGTTGGGATGGTCGAATTCAAAATGTTCCTGGTCGGAACGTGCCATAACGGGCTCACGACCACATAGTCTTCAGGGGTGTGTCTTTGTTGAAGTCGTGAATATCGTGGGGTGCAAGAATGCATCCCTCGGCCACCACCATCTTCTTGGACCTTCCGAACGGGATGAGGAGTTGGACGTGCTGGTTTTCCTTGAAGTCCTCGTTCGAGACCCTTGGGCGATCCTCGTTCATCGGCAGTAAGGCTTTCTTTTCCTTTGCTTGAGGATTGGGCGGCCATGGCGATCAAACATCTTCGACCTCATCGCGACCATCTCCGGGTCGTTGCTCGTGAAGTCTTCCTTTATTGAGCTTTTGATCATTTCAGCCACGCCTTCATTGAAGCCCTTGTTATATAGCTCACTTTATACCTCTGCCTGGACTTGTATGTGGCCGCGTCGGATTGCCACGACTCAAACTGACTTCCAGCTCATCTTCGCGACACCACGAACGCAGCCGCGGTGCTCGTGGGGGTTCCTAGGACCTCGGTGAGCAAGTCGTGGCCCCGGCGGACCACGATGCTGTCTTAAGCTTTGCTTTCTCCATCAAAGTCTTCTCGACGTCCTCAAGGTGGGGCTCGTTAAACTTGGTCGCCCCGGGCTTCAGCCTCTTTGGAATGCGGGCCCTCATGTAGTCCTTGCCCTTGGGTCGATGCCCTCATACAATCTGGAACCCCGGCAGCCTGTCTTGCTTGTTCTTCTTGCTGCCACTTGGTCCTCTGACCGACAAAGCCAGTCATGCCCAAGTGGTGAGGATTCTTGTTCTCTTTGCGAGCTCACTGAACTTAGCGCTCTTTTTCTGCTTCTGTTGTCTTCTCATTTCGAGAAAGCGTCCCACACGTGTGCCTTGACCATATTGTACTTCAGCAGTGGCGACTTCCCCTTCTTCAGGTAATTTCTGGTCAGCATGGACCTGAAGTTGCGAAGCGCAGTCGACGCCAGTGCAAAGCCACTCTTGCACTTCTCATGTCAGCTGAGGGCGGATATCTGAATCTCCTTGTCACCTCACCCATACATTGTTTTTTATGTCTTCGGTACATCGTGCCAGTTGGGCCAGTGATCTCCACCTTCTCCTTGGCTATACACGCCTGGTTGCTGAATGCCAATGACTGTATCTGGAGCTATTGGGTTTTCCTTTGGCCCCACCGCATTGATGACATGCACCTCATTTTCTTTGTCAATTGTGCCTCCGTGTTGTCCCCTCACCCTCTTCTGGCCCTTAGATTTGGACGAAGAGGTTGCCGTAGAGGGAGCGGGGGCTTCTTCCTCCCTGACCGCGTCTTCGTCCCTAAACTCGAGCTGACGAGGCACAATCGGCAGCTGTTGACAAGAGTCACGAGCCTTTAGTGATTCAATCACGTCTTTGTACATGTTAGAAAGCCAGAGTGTTGCGTAAACTCGAGAATCTCTGCTTCGTCCGCCCCTGGTTCGTACGTGGAATCGTTGCCCTCTCTGTACGCTGCTTCTTCGGCGGTGGAGTCACGGACACCTCACTCATCAGCTGGTTGACGAGGAGCTAGGGGTAGGGTCCCTCCATTCGTTTGTTTTGTCTTCCGCCATTTCAGTTCTACATATACACAGACGCGTATATATATGATCAGTTCACTGCTAAACTGGTTACTTGTAAAATACAAGCCATCCTAGTCTAGCAGCTGACTCAGCATAGAAAGTAGGGGGGCAATTGATCATCATCGCCGTGCCTCAGCATAGATCGAAAGGGGTCACATCATCGCATTGCCACTACCTCAGCTTATAAGTTCGAAAAAAATCATCAATGGAAATGCCATAGTAGGGAGTAGGGAGAGTAGTAACAGAGAGTAGTAGTAGGGAGAGGGTATAAAGAGAGGAGTAGGGATAGTAGAACAAAGGAACTAGTAGGAGAGTTGTATAGAGAGGACTAGTAAGAGACTAGTAGAGAGTAGGGAGAGGGTAGTACAATAGTATAGAGTATAGGAGGAGGAGGAGTAAGGGGGAGAGTAGTACAGTAGATATATAGAGTAGTAATGAAGCACTAGTACAAAGTAGTAGTAGAGAGTAGGCATTTGCATAGTGTAAAAAAAACATCACATGCATCATAGGTCGCAAATAAAAAAGCATCAGATGGCATCATAGGTAGTGGCATTTGCATAGTAGGGTTAAAAGGCCATCCAAGTGCATCATAGGCAGCACTGGATTCTGAATTAAGCATCCGAGACATAAGATAGGTTCCATCTGAAGACAAGAGTAACCAGTAGTAAGTAGACAGAAGATAAGTAGATAGAGAGTACTAGCAATAGAGAAGTAGTAGAGAAGTGTAAGTAGCTGTAGTAAGTGAGGAAGTAGTAGTAGAGTGTAAGTATACGTAGTTGGCAATGCATGGGAGAGAGTAGTGACTAAAATAGATGCAGCACACCCAATTTATAAATAAGATCAAACAGACAGTGAGTTGTACACCAATGATTAATAAGACAGAAATGAACAATGAAACTAAGACAGAAATACTGCATGGTAAAGTTGAGCTATATAAGAAGGGCTTCAATTAAGATCATACAAGAACTCTGAACTGAACTCTAGAACGGTAAAGTTGTGTCCATCCAAACCAGAGTAACAGTCTCATGTGCTACTGTATTCATATAAGGTGAAGTAAAACCAGTAGTAGAGGGAGAGAGTAGTGGAGTTGAGAGTAGTACAGAGAGGAGTGTACAGGGAGGAGTAAGGGAGAGTAGTTAGAGAGTAGTAACAAGAGGGAGAGAGTAGTATCCAGTGCAGAATCATAATGATGAAGTCTATATATCAGTGAAATCATACCTATATAGTCAGGAGAAAGCCAGAGAATAATCAGTGATAGCATATAATATGTCAGTGACATAAATTCACACAATCCTATATATCAGTGACTAATCATACCTATATATGTCGAGGTGACTAAAGCCATTGATTAATAATTCATTGATTAATCATTATATATGTCAGTGACTAATAATTCATCTCAAACCATGTTCAGGAGGTTAGTGAAATTAGCTATTGCTTCTTAAACAGTTTAGGAGGTTATGGAGGCAAAGCCATAGATCATATCAGTGACTAATTATCTCAAACCCTACATCAGTGACTAAGTCATCTCAAGAAGCAGGGCATCATCACATAGAGAAGCATGGCATACACATAGAAGCATGGCATCGTCTCAAACGAGGAGAAGAGGTTTGAACTCACATCGGGCTCTGGCGATGCCGGCGGTGGACGAGCTCCAAGCGACGGGCAGTGGCGGTGGGCTAGGGCACGATGGACTCCTGGCGGCAGGCGGGCTCCAAGCGATGCTCCGAGCGTACAGGCTCCAGGCGGTGGTTCGGTGGTGGGCTAGGGCACCGACTGGTGCGCTCTGACTCATGACGGAGACCTATTCAACCTAGAGGGAAAAGACCAGGCTAGCTAAACCATGACTGTTAAAAAGGGTGATCCTGGTAGTCCCATAATTAGATGCTCAATCTTTGGTGAAGTATTTAAAAATGCCATGTGTGATTTAGGATCGAGTGTGAACATTTTATCTAAAGATTTTATGAAACTCGTTCTTTCCACCCATGTCATCCACATCTGCCTATGTTGTGCTAGCTGATCAGTCCACTTGCTATGTAGAAGGAATAGTTAATGATTTACCTATTCATATTAGAGGTTCATATGTTCCTACTGATTTCATAATACTAGATATGGGAAATAGGAAAGATGTGCCTCTAATCTTAGGTAGACCCTTCTTGAACACTGTTGATGCTTGCATATATGTGGGGAGTGGTAAAATGCAAATAACATTAGGAGGGAGGAAGGAAATATTCTCTTTCTCCCGAGGCCCCGCATATACCGCTAACATGAAGGAAGGCAAAACCCATTCGTACCAAGAAGAGGCGCCCAAGAACAAGGTGGAGCAGAAAGAAGGAACCACCTCCTCCTGAGTTGTGTAATTCACATAACAAAGGTGAGGTGTCAAAAGAAGAAGAACCAGATGGAGTACTAAGAGAAGAAGTGCCCAAGGAAGAAGATCCACCCGATAAGGATGAATCTCCATGGACCTAAGGTATGGTTTTACTTTTAATTTTTCCATTCAATTTTCCCTTTTTTCGAATAAATAACATATGTCATGCATGTAACTAAAAAAATCAGTTGCATAGGTATATGTTAACTTAGTTAGAACAATAAAATATCATAATAGGATAGTTTCCCTTTTCACAACATTAGATAGTTTCCCTTTTAATAAAATGAGAACAAGAGCTCCGACTGAGAAGAAGATCTTTCACCAAGCAAGAAGCCAGCTTGGGGGAGACTCCCACTCCAATAAGGTATGTCTCAAGCCTACACTTTACATTCAGTTCTTAAATTCTATATCTTTTGAATGTCACATGCTTGCATAAATAACTATTCCATGAATAATATTGATAAAATCTGCTTAAACAAGTTGAAACCTGAATAAGATTTGAAATATGTCATGCAAATGCTATTGTTATGGTTTGAATAACTGGTCTTATCTAAGTTGTAGCTTTTGTGGGTTGCACATGCTTTAACTGAAATCATGCTTAGTGAATAAAGTTAGTAAGAAATGGAGTAATTCTTTAAACTTGCTAAGGTGAAATTAGGACCTAATCTGGAGGATTTCTTTTAAAAATCATGAAAACCTTGCTAAAAGTTCCTCCTGGATTTTATCCCATCCCACCACCAGCCAAATATTTGTTAGTCATTAGTCAAAACCACAAAGAGCTTTGTTTGTGTTGAGCTTTGTTGGACCTCATAGATCTTAGTAGAGAAGCTTATCATATCTTTTGAATCAAGATTCACACACACCCACCATAAATTGCATACTCTCCACTTTGGAAGTTTGCAACCACCAAATAAATTGCTTATTCTCTACACCGGAGATATGCAATACCCTGCCAAACATCCCATTGCTAGCCTTATGCTTATTCCTACACTGGGAATAAGCATTTCTCCTTCTTCCCCCTTTTTCATTTCTGAAATCCTTTCCTATAGATGTCTGGGGAAATCTAGAGCTAAAAAAAGAGAAAGAGAGAGAAAAATGAGCAAAGTAGCTCAAGAAAGGACTATGTCCTGAAGAAAAAAAAAGTGAGCAAAGTAGCTCAAGAGAGGACTATGTCCTAAGAAAATGTGAGGACACATCTTTTGTCTACTCACTATGTATCCAAAAAAAAGGAGAGAGAATTATCATTAGCTCTAGACCCTAGAAATTAACTAGGAAGGATTATGAAATATCCCTCTATACACTTCCACATAACCACACATGCACATCTTGATCAATTTTTATGATTTGCTTCTCCTTATGATCTGAGTGTCTAGCTTAGCAATAAACATCAGGCAATTTGCTCATGGTTCTTAGCCTTCCAATAACCCCACATATCATTCTTTAGAAATAGGAGAGGCTATATTTTGGCCTAAGTGAGGATTTAAACACCATTGAGTGATTGAGTGAATCTTGGAGGACTTAAGCAAGTTGTTATTTTTGAAAACCTTGAAAAACCTCCAGACAGAATCCTAGTCAAACCTAAGCAAGATAAAAGTTTCCTATCTACTGCTTTATTTCACTCTTGCATGTTTGAAGTGAAAAGCTATAAGCCCCACATTGCTATGATTAATGATTTATGCTAAGTTATTTCTCACTATACAATATGCACTTGCAGACATCTTAAGTTGCTATCCATTTCATGCTCAATGCTTAAACTGCATTGTTGCTCGAGGACGAGCAACAGGTTAGCTTGGGGGAGCTTGTTGATGGTCCTTAAACACCTATTTTACCATCAACATTTTACCCTAAAATTCACCAAAAAGGCATGAAATGTAGTCAAATAGGTTTCAAACTAACCAAATTCCACATGTCCATAGATTTTTATTTGAATGCAAGAATTTGGACCAAATTTGGACATATGGACGCACCAGAGGCCAAGCCCACTCACCAGGGCCCAAATGGGCCTAGGGGGGGTGGCACCCGCCACCCCTAGGTGGCGCCCGCCACTTGGGTTGGCCCAAACCAACCCCCTGCCACGTCACTGATCCATGTGACCACCCCAAGGCCAAATCTTGGCCCTTGGTCACTAGGTCAGTGGCATCGGACGGCTACGGAGGGAAGTGGCGTGGATCATGACCTAAGTCGGTTGCTAGGACATGCAACCAACTTCCAAACCGCCTTGGACAACCACCTGGAGGCCGTAGGATCAAAGACGGTGCATCCAACGGCCAGGGGACTGGCGGCCGCCAGTAAGGGGTGGCGCCCGCCACCTGACCTAACCCTAGGTCGGTTGGCTTCCCCCTATAACTACCCCCCTCACTCCACAAGGCTATAAATACCCCCCTAAGGCATCACTTCATTCATATCCCAGATATCCCAGTACCATCAAGTACCAAGCAACACACAAGCAAGAGAAGCAAGTGAGAGTTAGGTTAGAAGCTCAGAGAGCTTAGGCAAGTAGGTTAGCTAGTAGAGAGAGTATAGATCTAGTGCCCTCGCTACAGCACGGCTCTTACTTTAGCACAGCTCAGCCTAAGTTCTTGGTAAAAGGAGCGTAGAGCTTGCTAAGAGAGAAGCGGGTGCGAGCGACTGGCATCGGAGGTCGGTTGATTTCCCAGCGTCTTTGGTCTGGTTTGCTCTCTTGTATCTCAGGTACATTTATCTTTATCGCAGTATTACTTTAAGCATTACTTTCAATATTACTTACAGTATTACTTTATCAAGTACCTTGAGTGTGACCTAGCTATCCTACAGTTCAATTCACTTAGCCATAGTAGTTAATATCTAGTGTGCTTAGTGATTGATCTTTGCCAATAGGTTGCTTAGTTAGTTTAGTGTTTATCTTATTAAGTCAAGTATTTGCTCTGACGTCCGCAAGGGTGTCTCTATTCAAAGCTAGGGTAGAGATAGTTAGAATATAGTTAAGCGTGGTGCTTAGTTATAGACTTACCTTCAGATACGGCTGGACCCCCGGATAGCTGTGGTAGCAAGCAGGTAGTGACAGTCCTGTGCGCCTTGAACTCCACCACGTAGTTGGCCCAGTTTAACAGTAAGGCTCGTTGTGCTAGCGTTCAACCTAAGTAAGTGGTAAAGGCTAGTACGCCTCGATACTTGACAAGATAGGAATAAAACTTTACTCAACTTGGTTGCTTTATTAACATTTGCCTATCCTGCTTCGTTGTTATCTTGCTTCGTAGTTATCTTGCTTCGTGGTTATCTAGGAGTAGTTAATAGTTACTAGTTAGTTATTAGTTAGTTATCCTTAGTTATCCCATTCTATCTATCTATCTAGTTATCCACCTTACCTTACCATCCATTTCATCCTTACCTATCCACCCACATCTTCTTTCTAGCCTTTCATCTTCTTTTCTCTCCTTTTCCCTTTTCTTATTCTTCGACTCTCATCCCCTCCTTGACTCGACTCATACACCACCCTAGCCTTCCTTTGGGATCAAATAAATCGACACCTGGTACTCCCAGGGAAGTGCTACTACGATAGTTCTGTGCGCTTGCAGAATCTCCTCCTGGTAGATTGCAATCTCTCTAGCTAGCTCCTACTAGTGTCGGGATTGACAACCCCATTTGACATTAGTAGATAGCTGCTTTAGCTTCACTCCTTTAGGTATAGTGACTGGACTTGCTTCAAGCATTTCTGGCGCCGCTGCTAGGGATAGACTCCATAGTCTACTCCTAGTCACGACGTTAGCAAGTGTCAACAAGCATTTCTGGGCCGTTACCGGGGATAGTTGCCTAACTCTGTCTTTAGTGAAGTTAAGAACTACGAACACCCCTCTTCTAAGTCCTCCAGCTTGTGCCTCCCGTGTTGTCCCCTCGCCCTCTTCAGGCCCTAGGATTTGGACAAAGAGGTTGCCATGGAGGGAGGTGGGCCTTCTTCCTCCTTGCCCTCTTCTTCGGTCCTGAACTCGAGCATTCGAGGCACAATCGGTCGTTGTGGAGGAGAGGTACTTGCTTTTAGTCTTTCGCACGCGACATTGAAAAGGCCAAATAGCTCGCGTGTGACTGCAAGTACCTCGATCCTTACCGATTCTTGTTCCTTGAGCTGGCTCTGTGCTTCTTCCGTCCCTAGTTCGTATGTTGGATCATCGTCCTCCTCTGTACGCCGCTTCTTCGACTGAGGTGTCACGGACGCCCCGCTCATCAAGGTGGTTGATGATGAGCTAGGGGTAGGGTCCCTCCATTCTTCCGCCATTTCAGTTCTACATATATAAAGAGGTATGTAAGACGAGTTCAAAGCTTTTGAATTCAGAAGGAAACAAATAAGTGTTTGGCTCAGATTTGCCCCTAGGTCAACACGTTGCTGCTAAACTGGTTACTTGTAAAATACAAGCCATCCTAGTCTAGCAGCTGCCTCAGGTAAGAAGTAGGGGGGCAATTCGATCATCATCGCCACTGCCTTAGCATAGAAGGGGTCACATCATCGCATTTGCCACTACCTCAGCTTAAAAGTTCAAAAAGATTCGTCAATGCTAATGCCTCAGCTAGTACAAGATGGAGGGTAGTAGAGGTAGACTAGGAGCCATAGTAGAGTAGGAGTAGTAGTAGAGTAGGAATAGTAGTAGTAGAGTAGTAGTAGTAGTAGTAGAGTAGTAGTAGTAGTAGAGTAGGAGTAGTAGTAGAGTAGGAGTAGTAAGAGAGTAGATAGAGTAGGAGTAGTAGAGTAGGAGTAGTAAGAGAGTAGATAGAGTAGGAGTAGTAGTAGAGTAGGAGTAGTGGTAGAGTAGGAGTAGTAGTATAGTAGATCGAGTAGGAGTAGTAGAGTAGTAGTAGAGGCATTTGCATAGTGTAAAAAAGCATCACATGGCATTATAGGCAGCAACTCAAAAAGCATGATAAGACATCATAGGTAGTGGCATTTGCATAGTGTAAAATAGCATCACAGGGCATCAT
>CM019828.1:30340816-30364755 GCA_009763385.1 Coix lacryma-jobi var. lacryma-jobi
TTTTCTTAGCTTGGACATCATAAACAGAGACTATACAAATTTTCCCATATTTTATTTCAGCATATAAAACACCTTAACATTTATTCTTAAGAAATAGCCAAAAGGACTTTAAACCATAACAGAAACTTTTTCCACATAAAAAGTGCATCATATATTTTTCACAGGTGTAAAACATGATAATAAACTTACACCAAATTTTCCAAGAATTAACTCAACCAGAAAACATATATAACCATTTATCTTAGCAAAAGCATATAAACTGGAATAAATGAAAACAGTAGTAAAATAAACTTCTACCAAAAATACTTCCATATTTTTCCATGACAGATCTACTCACAAACAAACTAAAAAACTAAAAGCACTCCATTTGGACTAACAAAACAGGATCTACAAAATAAACAAGCATTTACTAGAAATAGAAAAACATTTTGGAAAACGTTTTCTGGAAAACACTCGGCGCACGGAATAGGTGTGTGTTCGCTCGAGGCCCGACTCGAACGAGACGGTGCCCGAGGGTTCGCTCGAGGCCTAGCTCGGGCGAGACGGAAAACAAACGCCCGTCCGAGGCCTGGCTCGAGGGCTCGGGCGAGACGGAAAACTATCGTCCGTCCGAGGCCTGGCTCGAGGGCTCGGGCGAGACGGAAAGCAATCGCCCGTCCGAGGCCTGGCTCGAGGGCTCGGGCGAGACGGAAAACAATCGTCCATCCGAGGCCTGGCTCGAGGGCTCGGGCGAGACGGAAAGCAATCGCCCGTCCGAGGCCTGGCTCGAGGGCTCGGGCGAGACGGAAAGCAATCGTCCGTCCGAGGCCTGGCTCGAGGGCTCGGGCGAGACGGAAAAACAGGGGAGAGGTTTGACAGTCGATTCCTCGCCGACGGTGAGGTCGCCGGCGGGGAAGCTAGGCTTGTGAACTCGACTCGACGAGGCGCATCGAGTGGTGTAGGTGGTTTGGCTAGCGCACGGCCGGAGCATGCCGGCGGCGAGCGGCGGCGCACGGTGATGGCGGCAACACGCGGCTACGCTGTTTCCGGCGGTCACCGGTGGAATTGGGGGAGGCAAGGGCTCACTCGAACCCTAGGGAGTGAGACTTGGTGGTTGGGTTGGCTTGGGGTGCGTCGGAGGAGCTTGACCGCGTGTACAGACCACGGCGGCGGCCATGGCGCTCGGCCGGGGAAGAAGAGGTGGGAGAGAGCGGTAGCGTTGAAGCTAGGTGGTGTTCTCACCTTGCCTTGGCTTGGTGATGCTTGACGGCGAAGGAGGGAGACGGTGGAGGTCGGGTCGGGGAGGAACGACGATGCGGGCTCTGGTGGCGACGACGAACCGAAGGGGGCGCTTCGTCCTCCGGCGGCGATGGGGCTTGGTCGGGGACGACGATGTGCGCACGGCGTGTGCACGGTGTAGGCGGAGAAGCTGGCGAGAGGGATTGGGTGGTGGTGGTCGAGTGTGGCCGGAACGGCGGAGGGGAGTGATGGTGGTGAACGGTCGGCGAGGGTGGCGGACGCTTGCGCGTTCGTGGGAGCAGAGAGGGAGAGGAGTGAGAGCGGGCGAGTGGAATGGCAGTGGGGAGAGGGGAGTGCGGTGCGCTCGGGGTTTTGGCTTGGTTTGGTCGGCCGGTGGTCGTGGGGGGCCACGGCGGCGCGGTCGGCGAGGCAGCGCGGCGATGCCGTGCACGGCGAGCGGGCGCGGCAGGCGAGGCGAGCGGAGAGTGGCCGGGGAAGATAGCTTGCGTGCTCGGATGAGAGGGGATCGAGTGAGGAGTGGCCGGCGAGGATCCTCGGCAGGATACGGCGGCCACGTGGCGGTTGCGGCCGGCGTACGACAGGGCGTCAGGCGGGCGGCGGGCGCGGCGCGGGCGAGTGCGGGAGCGGGCTGGCGCGGGCTAGCTGGGCCGAAAGGCCGAAAGGCCAGATGGGCCGAAAGGGTTTTCCTTTTTCTTTTTCCAAATTCTTTTCAAACTTTGACCATTCAAAGCAGTTTCAAAAACTCCAAACTAGGTTTTGACCCAAATATGAAAGTTGCTCAAAATAATTTTCTCTACAACTTTCATATAGGACACTTTTTCTGAAAACCATTTTTAAATCCTCCACATAAACAAAGCCAATTTTGAAGTATAAATCATTTTGTTTGACTTATTTTTATTTACAAACTAATCTGAACTAGGTCAAAAACTCCAACTCTATTTTATAAAACTCTTTGCCCAAGCAGAGATCCACTTAAATCATCGAGTCAAAAAGGAAATCCAAATCCAAATAAATAAACAAAAGACAAAAAGCACTCTCATGCACATGAAATGATGCAATGCATTGCTTATGCTTCTTAGTAGCTAATTGTAATTCCTAATGCAGTGCTTGACACTAGGGTGTCACACTGATGGTTTCCGAGTTTGGGCCACAAAACTCGGGCTGAGGACGGTTTCCAGGTTTGGGCCTCAAAACCTGGGTGTTGCGGGTTTGCTGAGTTTGGGCCACAAACTCAGGCTACGGTCGGCTGGTTTCCCGGTTTGGGCCTCAAAACCGGGGTTGGTCGTGAAGGCTGGTTCCTCCCGGTTTGGGCCTCAAAACCGGGGGCGAAGTCCGTGAACAGGACGAGCGGAGCGTGGTGGCGGCACGTGGTGGCAATGGTGAGATTGTGTCGAGGCAAGGCTACCAGTTGTGCTGGCGTGGCCGTCGGATCACCAGCATCTTCGAGTTGGTCCAGAATAACCCTAGGGTTTAGCTGGTTCGCTCTGTAATTAGAGAGGGGTAGAGCAGGAAATAGAATTAGGATAAGTAGAGGGAGACACCCTCCTCCCTATCTATCTCAGTCATTTGCTCTTTGCTTCTAGGGTTTCCTGCTCTCCCAATCCCTGCTGTAGCTACTGAGATCCGCAGAGAAGCATACCTCTGTGTACTGGAGATTTTGAGGAAGTGAGGCCGTAACCTCACTGTTGTAGCGTGTGGTAGATGACTTGATTCGCGTTTTGTTCATGTTCTTCGCGTTCTTCGTTTCTCCGCGATTTTCTCGTCACTCGATCTCCCTCTCTATTGCGTCTTTGCGAAATCCATTTGAATCAACTTGTTCTTTATAGTTGAGGAGATCATTTTCACGAAGGAATTCATCTAACTCCTCATGAACAAGTAGATCAGGTTGATTTCGTTTTCGTGGCGTTTTTTCGTTCATACTCCTCCCCTTTCGATTTCCCGGTGTTTGAGTTGATTTGAGTGGATGATTTCTTGGGGATAGTCTCTAACTACCTCGTGATCATGTTCTCCAAGTTTGGGAACGTGGGGATTGAGTTTTGTTTCGGATTCGAGAGGATTCGTGAGAGGGGCGACTGAAAATTGCCCTCTCTGTTCATCCCGTGACAGTCCGCCACTGGGGGCGCGGACAGTCTGCGAGTCGGGGATCAGCCGAGTCAGTGGCTGTGGCTTCTTCGGTCGATTTGACTTTTCATGACCGGCGGACAGTCTGCAGTTGTGGGTCGCGGACAGTACGGGATCAGTCCAGGGGACTTCAGCAACACTGCTGTTTTGCGTCTTCTGCCGGCGGACAGTCCGCCAGTGAACCGCGGACAGTCCGGCCAGGTGCGGACAGTCTGGGACCTTAGGGCCGGACAGTCCGCGAATCGGCTGAAGCCTCCGGTTTAGTGCGTTTGCTCTCCCGACTTCTTCGCTTGGTTTCCGGACCCCCCGTTTGACCCTAGAGTTGATCAAGGAACCTCTCTAGGTATCTTGCTACTTGTTAGCATTGGTATTTGGGGGATTTCTCGATGTAGTCTTCCATCTACGTTCGGGACTTGGTTTTTGAGGGTCGAACTTGTGCTGGTGTCATTGGCGTTTGGTTTGCTATCGCTTTGTGGTGCCTCGCTGTGATCCTAGGGATCATCCACCCTCTTCCAAGGGTCGTGGGCATCACGGTTTCGATTGAAGCTTTCGGAGGTTGATTTTGGGAACAAAAGGCCAAAGTTTCGAGATAAATTTTTGAGCTCCCATTCACCCCCTATGATCGCCTTGCTATTGCATTCTCGGTCCTTCAATTGGTATCGGAGCAGGTTAAGGATCTTCCACCTTAGCCAGTTCTAGATCCACAGAAGGCGACATGGATCGCGGCGTGGGCAAACTGCCGTTTTTTGATGGGACGAACTATGCGTATTGGAAGATACGCATGTCGGCCTATCTGCAAGAGTTTGGGTGCTTCCATTTGGGATATTTGCAATTCTGCCGATTACGTTGTCTTGGCTGCTCGTGTCTCTCAGCTTTAGATCGATGAACACGATGCCAATAGCCAAGCCCGTAATGCTCTTTTCTCATGCTTGAGCATGAGTGAGTTTGATCGTGTTTCTCACCTCGCCACAGCTCGAGAGATTTGGGCTACCCTCATGCGTTTTCATGAGGGAACCTCTCAAGTCAAAACCGGTCTCTACGAGTCGTTCAAGCGAGAGTATGAGAACTTTCGACATATGCCTGGCGAGAGCATAGAAAGTTTATTCGCTCGCTTTCAGGTGATTGTCAACAGGATGAGGGCTAACAAGGAGTTGTTGCCTTTTGACCATCATGAGAGAGCTTTGAAGCTTTTGCACACTCTTGATCGGTCAGTGTGGGACTCCAAAGTTCAGGCGATCATCGAATCACCGAACTATGAGACCCTCACATGTGACGAGCTCTTTAGTAAGCTCAAGTTCAGTGAGATTGACGCCATGGCGAGGGCTTCTTATGAAAATCCTTTTGGCCCGTCGATGGCTTTGCTTTCTGGCTCTTCTGCTAACCCCTCTGGAGGTTTTGCACTCTCTTCTCTTCTCTCTTTTCTGTCACAGAGGAGCAGCTGGAGTCTTTGGGGGATGACGAGTTGGCGATGCTCGCCAACCGGTTCTCGTGGTTCCAAAGAGCCTCTCAAGCCTAACACCAAGGATGGGGTATTTGTTGAACCTCCGAGAGCTCCACCCAAAAAACAATCATGGGCTCCCAAACCAAACCACCTCAAGAACAAGCTTGACACCATGCCACCCATCCAAGAGGAGTTTATGCCATAGAAGGGCAAAGTGATCGACACCCACTACCGTGAGTACCAACAACCCCCTTTGAGAGCGGTGAGGTACCATTGTGAGCACTGTGGGAGAGATGGACACTTGAGCGAGTTTTGCTTTCGGCGCAAGAGAGAGGCGCGCCGCGCAAAGGAGATGAACAATCCGGACATGTACCATCCTTCCATGATGTACATGTGCCGAATGTTCAGAGGCGTGCTGCTAGGCCTAGAGGTCCAGAACCTCAAGTTCCTAGGCCTAAGCAGGCAGAGAGGACGTGCCCGGCGGGAGCCTGCAGTTGTAGGCTATGGACCCCGTGGCGGTGGCTTTGTAGTTGAGCGTTTTTCCTCCACCGCGTTTTGAGTATCGCGATGGACGCTCCTCCCTTAGCGGACCACGTTTTCCTCTACGTGGTGATCGCTCCTATCGTAGGCGTGCTAGGAATGGTTTTTCTGCTAACCGTTCTTTTGAGCAGCCGACCCAACACTGGTATTTCTCCCTACTTCACTAACCCCAGTGTTGGACCGTATGCTCACCCTATGTCTTTTTATTGATGTAGGTAAAACGATTGGAGAACGTTTGGTTGGTGGATTCCGGGTGTTCGAGGCACATGACCGGAAACGCCAAGTGGTTCTCCAGTCTTAGTCCGGTCGCCGGAAAGGAGTTTATCACCTTCGGCGACAACAACAAAGGTAAGGTGTTGTCTCGTGGGTCTGTGCGAGTTAATGAGCACTTTGTGTTGCGCGATGTTGCTCTTGTTTCTAACTTGCATTTTAACCTTCTTTCTGTTTCGCAACTTTTTGATGATGACTATGAGATTCGTTTTAAACCGAATCTCAGTCGTATTTTGGATCCTCAGGGCAATCTTGTTTGTTTGATTTCGCCCTTTGGAAAAGTCTTTCGTGCGAATTTCTCGGAGTCTTTTGGCATTTCTCGTTGTCTTGTGGCTGGACCTTCCACCTCTGATCTTTGGAAGTGGCATAGGAGACTTGGACATTTGAGCTTCGACTTGCTTGCAAGGCTTAGTTCACTTGGCCTAATCCGAGGATTGCCCAAGTTATCCATGGAGAAGGATCTTGTTTGCCATTCTTGTAGACATGGGAAGATGGTTGCCGCTCCCCACCATCCAGTGACTCAGGTCATGACCAAGCGCCCTGGAGAGCTTTTGCACATGGACCTTGTTGGTCCGGCTCGGGTGAGCTCGGTTGGGGGGAAGTGGTATGTGCTTGTTGTTGTTGATGACTTTTCGAGATATTCGTGGGTCTTCTTTTAGCTGAGAAGACCGAGACTTTCTCCTTTGCTCGCAATCTGATTTTGCGTCTTCAGAACGAGTTCCCTTTGAACTCGATGCGAGCTATTAGGAGTGATAATGGTTCCGAATTCAAGAATTCGGATTTTGAGAAGTTTTGTAACTCTTTGGGTTTAGAGCATCAGTTTCTTCCCCCTACACACCGCCTCAGAATGGTGTTGTAGAAAGGAAGAATCAGACCCTTGTAGAGATGGCCAGGACGATGCTCGATGAGCATAGGACTCCTAGGTGTAGGATCGAGATGGCCGACTAGAGGGGGTGAATAGTCGATTTTAAAATTAATTACAAAACTACTCAAAATTAATAGCGGAAGAGATAGGCTCAATTATAATTTTGACTACACCCCTCTAATTATGAACTTAACAAGATATACTAGCAAGAGTATTTCTATTGTACACAAGTCAAGTTTGAGCTTTTAGCAAGATGATCAACTATAAGAATGTATATCAAGATTGACTACACAAGATATCAATATATATATGAATGTAAATACAAGATACAAGGTCAACACAAGTATGTGTAATATGAAATGAAATGAACTTGTGTTGAGATAGGCAAACCAAAAGGAAGAGGATGACACACGATGTTTTTAACGTGGTTCGGTGACTTGCCGGTCACTTAATCCACGTTGAAGCAAGTTCTAGGATTATTGCTCCTCTTGTTAGCTCCAAGCACAAAAGCTTCGGACTACCCCCACAAGGTAGGCTCCACTTGAGCACTAAACTTTGAGCCAACCAAATCACTAGATACTCTTCACGCCTCAAGTTTACTAGAGATGCTCTTTGCCTTCCTCCGGCGGGGATGAGCTCAATAGCCCCTCACAAAGCCAACTCCGGAGCACCGCACAATCTCCTTGCGTGCTTCACGGGGACACAATCACCAAACCGTCTAGGAGCCGGAAAGCTCCAAGAGTAATAGATAACCACGCCCACACGACGACCACCTAGTGCCACAAGTAATCTCTCACGCAAAGATTCGCACTAGTGGAGCACACTCACTCTCCAAATGTTGCTCTCAAGCAAGGGATATGAGATGAGGTGCTAGAGGTGTTCTCTCCCAAAGGATATGCTGTAAGAATGCCCAAGAGAGCCCCCACAAACCGGGCAACCCACTATATATAGAGGCCCACCCAAAATCCAACCGTTATGTGCTGAAACGCGATTCCCGGACAGTCCGCGGTACAAGTCCCGGACTGTCCGACGTTGTCGGCAACTAGCCGTTAGGTTTGAATTTTGACCGGCGGACAGTCCGCCACCAGGGGCGCGGACTGTCCGCCGTTGCCACACGCCACACCGAGCAGACCCAGCAGCAACACTGTTCGTTTTTGAAAAACACCGGCGGACTGTCCGCCACCTAGGGCGCGGACTGTCCGCCGTTGACCTGAGACTGCACCAACAGCGCGAGCAGCAACTCTGCTTCCTCTGAGAATTAGCCGGCGGACTGTCCGCCACCAGGGCGTGGATTGTCCGCCGTTACTTCGACAGTCCTCCAACAGATTACACAGAATCTGTTCGGTTCTCAGGTTTTGGCCGGCGGACTGTCCGCCACCAGGGGCGCGGACTGTCCGCCACCAGCCTGAAAACGCCTTTCTCAAGCGCTCTATCTCCTTTGCTTTGTCCCATCAACTCATACACTTATGGATATGACCAAAGCAATAAAAAGTCAGCTCACAAGCGCTAAGAAAACCTTTTCTTAAAACAAGCCAACTCCAAACCAACGATCTCTAAAAGAGCATCGTTTCCATAGCCACTAGTTAGCTTTTCACAAACGTTTTTCACAAAGGTTTTCGACTTACCACCACTCATCATAAAGCAATCAAAACGATAGATCTCACAAGTGGCACT
Source organism: Coix lacryma-jobi var. lacryma-jobi (assembly GCA_009763385.1). Classification (NCBI taxonomy): domain Eukaryota; kingdom Viridiplantae; phylum Streptophyta; class Magnoliopsida; order Poales; family Poaceae; genus Coix; species Coix lacryma-jobi. The sequence goes on from CM019828.1 coordinate 30,348,967, forward strand.
AGACAACCGTAATGCAAACGTGTTTGCCCCTCTTAGTAGTACGGTTATCTATCTTAAATCCGGCTATTTAACTTCTCTACATACCTCATAGCCGGTAAAAAGAAACACCCTATTGTCCATACCTTTGCCTTGCTTATCCACGATTTTCTTTGATACCCGCAAGGAAATATTCATGGACAAACTTCACCAAGCCATTAGGTATAACCAATGGATCTTCGACTTGGTTCATCAAAGATGATGTTGGTCACTCAACCATCACATAGACTTCAAGCCTCTCACTTTAGCTTCACTTGCTATTCACCGTTGTCTCGGTCCTTCGGTGCCAAGCCCACTAGCTTGCCCTTCACCATAGGTCCATCAGCGCCAAGCCCACTAGCTTGCCCTTCACCTCCGCATCGGTCCCTCGGCATCAAGCCCACTAGCTTGTCCTTCACCATCGCTTGAGCACACCGTCCTTCTAGCCAAGTCCTGCCAAAGTCTTCGCTTCCTTGCTATGCTTAAGTTGAATACCCCAACAAACTTTAAACAATCATTTCAATATCATCATCCACTGATATTGTGAACTCAACCTATTTTCCTTCACACACTTGGATAGAATGGTTAGCTCACAAGTGTTGTCATCAATCACCAAAACCAAACTAGGACCTTTCACTAGGCGATATTGGGCCGAAGCTATGAGCACTGCATGATATATTTCCAATCGCATCTTTCTCCGAGCTTTCTTGAAAAAGACTTCTTATGAGTTGCGTTTTGGAAAACTCCCCAAGGTGAGTTATTTTCGAGTTTTTGGTTGTCATTGTTTTATACTCAAAAAGGGCAACTTGGACAAGTTTGAGTCTCGTTCTTCTGACGGGGTATTTTTGGGTTATGGCACTCACACTCGCGCTTATCGTGTACTTAACCTTGATACTAACCAAGTCATGGAGACATCAGATGTCACCTTCGACGAGACCATGGTTTGTCCTTCTTCTCGTTTTGAGCGTGCATGTGATCATGAGGTTGGTGAGCCTCTTTTTGATGATGAGGATGAGGGTGCTGAAGGTATGGATAATCCAACACCCCCCTCCACCTGCTGTGCCGCAAGGAGCGGCTTCTACTACGACTCATGGCCCTGACACTTCTTCATCTTGGGGGGCGTGGGATCCGCCACCTCGAGCGGTACCCTTTGTACCCGAGGAGGCACCAGCTGCTGTTGAGGGGGAGATCACTTCTGCTCGGGAGGCGCCACGACATATCCAGCGCCAACACCCACCTCAACAGATGATCGGCAGCATCGGCGAACGTGTCACTCGGTCAAGGTCACAACAAATCTCTCACTTTGCTCATTCTGCATTTGTTGCTGATTTTGAACCCCGAGATGTTGGACACGCTTTATCTGATCCAGATTGGGTCAATGCCATGCATGAGGAGTTGGAGAATTTTGAAAGAAATCAGGTTTGGGTTCTAGTTTCTCCTCCCTCTGAGTGTCACCCAATTGGGACAAAATGGGTTTTCAAAAACAAACAAGGAGAGGATGGTCATGTTGTGAGAAACAAGGCCAGACTTGTAGCCCAGGGGTATAGTCAGAAGGAGGGGATAGACTATGAGGAGACTTTTGCTCCTGTAGCTTGTTTGGAGGCAATTAGGATACTCTTGGTTTTTGCTGCATCCAAAGGGTTTAAACTTTTTCAAATGGATGTCAAGAGTGCCTTCTTAAATGGCTACATAGAAGAGGAAGTGTATGTGAGACAACCCCCCGGTTTCGAAAATCCCAAGTTTCCAAACCATGTTTTTAAACTTCACAAAGCCTTATATGGTTTGAAACAAGCCCCTAGAGCCTGGTATGATAGGTTGAAAACCTTTTTGCTTTCTAAGGGTTTTAAAATGGGATGTGTGGATAAAACACTTTTTCTCCTCAAGCAAGGCACTGATACTCTCTTGGTCCAGATTTACGTAGATGATATCATTTTCGGTGGTTCTTCTCACGCTTTGGTTGCCAAGTTTGCAGATACTATGAGCAAGGAGTTTGAGATGAGCATGATGGGCGAGTTGACGTTTTTCCTCGGGTTGCAAATCAAGCAATCCCGGGAAGGGACGTTCGTGCACCAGGGTAAGTATACCAAGGACATATTGAAGAAGTTCGATATGGGTGAGGCCAAGCCTCTTCCAACACCTATGTTGACCACGACGGCCCTGGATGAGGATGTGGATGGAGAAGCGGTGGACCAGAAGGAGTACCGGAGTATGATCGGGTCGCTGTTGTACCTGACGGCGACACGCCCGGACATTCAGTCGTCGCCGCGCACCTAACGGGTGTGTCTTTGCGCGCGATTTCAGTCGTCGCCGCGCACCTCGCACCGTCATGCGGTCAAGCGCATTATGAGGTACTTATCCTTCACTCCAGAATTTGGGATTTGGTATTCTGCTTCCTCCACCCTCTCTCTTTGCGGTTATTCCGATGCTGATTTTGCTGGTTGTCGTATTGATCGCAAGTCCACTTCTGGACTTGCCAATTTATTGGATCTTCTCTTGTATCGTGGTCTTCTCGCAAGCAGCCTAGTGTTGCCCAGTCTACCACGGAGGCTGAGTATGTTGCTGCGGCTAGCTGCTGTTCCCAGTTGCTTTGGATGATGGCCACTTTGAGTGATTTTGGTCTGAGCTTTTCTCGTGTTCCTTTGCTTTGTGATAGTACGAGTGCGATTAGCGTTGCTAAGAACCCCGTGCTGCACTCCAAGACCAAACACATTGATGTGCGCTTTCATTTTCTGCGAGACCACTATGAGAAGGGTGATCTCGACCTTCGCCATGTCGATACTCATCATCAGTTGGCTGATATTTTCACCAAGCCTTTGGACCAATCAACTTTTGCTAGGTTGAGAGGTGAGCTTGGTGTGTGTTTCCCCTTTTAGATGGGGGAAACATTTTGGTTCTTGTATCATAAACAGACCTTTTGTTTTTCAATTGGTTTCTTCTTGCATCTTTTCTGCATTTCATTTTGCATATTTACTTTCAGAGCTTCATGTATATAATCTGAAGAATGTAACTATGCTCTGTATAGTATTTGCTCCGATGCTTTATGATGATGCTGTAGCTTATGCTCTTTCTGATCATTGATACATGTTGTGAGCAGAGCTATTTTATGAATGGTGAATCTGATTGATGAACATAAAACTTGAAAATGTTCACGATTGAGATATGCAACTAGCATGTGTAGAATGTGTTGAAGTCACTTGTGCTTTTCATATATGCTAGGTTGCTATGTCTCTAGTGTTGAGTCTTTCATTTGCTTGGTATGTTCATTTTCTGTTCTAAAAATCTGAACCAAGTTGAGTGAATTGGAAAAGATCGAGATGGGATTGCTTGTCAACACATCACAGTTTCGAGACTGTTTCTCATTGCACTTTGAGTTAAACTTGAGTTGTGTAGTGTATGACCGAAACTGTTGCTTTAAGCTTCTGATTGCTTCTACATAGGCTTCGCACAGTTGAAAAGTTAGGCAATGACAAGCTTTCAACCTCTCGCAATCACATGCTGTAATTTGAACTTGTGTAATTTAACCGCTGCAAACTCCGATAAAATTTTGCAAACACAAGTCTATGTTTCATTCTATAGCATGATGATTGAACTGTGCTAGGGGTAGTTCACCTTGTATACATGTTTAGCACTTGTTGGATATCCTGTCTATACATGTTTCGTGCTATTTTGATGGTGAACCCTTTTGGCTGAAAACTGCTCTTTTGCTCTCATATTCATATTTCGTATCTGGTGATCAGTTTGAGCCTTTGCTAGCTTCTTATGGATGTGGTTGAGTCATCGGATCAGAACTGTGTAGAGCATCCTTGCACTCTCTTGATTATATTTCTGAAGCTGCTAACTTGCATTTTTGACTCACATGCATTTTGGAAGGGGGAGTTCTTCTGCTAAGGGGGAGAAATTTGCTTGTTGGTACACTTTTGCTTGATGGTGCATTTTCAACTAAGGGGGAGAAATTGCAAATCATATGTTCTCCGAGTGTTCAACTAAGGGGGAGTTTGCTCGTTTTGCTTGATGCTGAGTTTTTGAGCGTCTTTAGTTGGTTTAGAGCATTTTTGGTGGCTAGTTGTGTTGAGCCTCTGCCTCTTTCTTGAGGAACTAGCACCTTCGCTTTCATGCTCTTCAGCTGATGTCTAGCTTTCTTCAGTTGGTATGGAGCTTCCTCGCTAGCGGTGTTGAGCCCGTTCTGCCTCTTCTTGAGGGCTAGCTCTGTTTTGCTTGATTTTCAGTTGATTTTCCAATTGGTATTGAGCTTTCTCGCTAGCGGTGTTGAGCCTGTTCTACCTCTACTTGAGGGCTAGCTTTTATTTGCTTGGTTGCGTCGAGCCGTTGCCCATGTCTTTGGGAACTAAGTTGTCTTGCTCTTTCCACTTGACCTTCTTCAGCATTGCTATGCTTTTGGGTCATTGGGTCGAGTTCTCTCTCTTCCTTCCTTCCTTCCTCTATTCCATTATGATTTGTGTCGGTAGTTGACAATGCACTCATCAAGGGGGAGATTGCGGATACATGGGTGTATGCCGAGTCTCTGAGTGATGAGTGATTGTCAACTGGGATAATGCGCATGTTCTTTGGCTTGTGTTGTGCAGGTGTCGAGCACGGATACAGTGATCAGAGGCAAGGTGAAGGTCAAGTAGAGACGTGCCGTGCCGATGGACCGAGAGTGGCGAAGGGCGAACGTGAGGCTTGGACTGAGGGACCGGTGGCCTGAGGATCAGCTGTGGTGGCTGGCAGCCTGGGACAGCGACGAGCGAAGACTTGCGGGCACGGTGTTGCTCGGGTCGAGGACCTAGGGACACGTGTCGGTGGATGGGGTGCACGGGCGGTGCATCCCCTATACGGCTCGGTTTGGTGGTTGAGCCACTGAAAAACCACCGAGTGGACGGTTTCCAGGTTTGGGCCTCAAAACCTGGGCGCTGATGGTTTCCGAGTTTGGGCCACAAAACTCGGGCTGAGGACGGTTTCCAGGTTTGGGCCGCAAAACCTGGGTGCTGCGGGTTTGCTGAGTTTGGGCCACAAAACTCAGGCTACGGTCAGCTGGTTTCCCGGTTTGGGCCTCAAAACCGGGGGTTGGTCGTGAAGGCTGGTTTCCCGGTTTGGGCCTCAAAACCGGGGGCGAAGTCCGTGAAAAGGACGAGCGGAGCGGTGGCGGCACGTGGCGGCAATCGGTGAGGTTGCGTCGAGGCAAGGCTACCAGTTGTGCGGGCGTGGCCGCCAGATCACCAGCATCTTTGAGTTGGTCCAGAATAACCCTAGGGTTTAGCTGGTTCGCTCTGTAATAAGAGAGGGGTAGAGTAGGAAATAGAATTAGGATAAGTAGAGGGAGACACCCTCCTCCCTATCTATCTCAGTCATTTGCTCTTTGTTTCTAGGGTTTCCTGCTCTCCCAATCCCCTGCTGTAGCTACTGAGATCCGCAGAGAAGCATACCTCTGTGTACTGAAGATTTTGAGGAAGTGAGGCCGTAACCTCACTGTTGTAGCGTGTGGTAGCCACACAGTTGCAGATCGATGACTTGATTTGCGTTTTGTTCGTGTTCTTCGCGTTCTTCGTTTCTCCGCGATTTTCCCGTCACTCGATCTCCCTCTCTATTGCGTCTTTGCGAAATCTGTTTGAATCAACTTGTTCTTTATAGTGAGGAGATCATTTCCACCGAAGGAATTCATCTAACTCCTCATGAACAAGTAGATCAGGTTGATTTCGTTTTCGTGGCATTTTTTTCGTTCATACTCCTCCCCTTTCGATTTCCCGGTGTTTGAGTTGATTTGAGCGGATGATTTCTTGGGGATAGTCTCCTAACTACCTCGTGATCATCTTCTCCAAGTTTGGAAACGTGGGATTGAGTTTTGTTTCGGATTCGAGAGGATTCGTGAGAGGGGCGACTGAAATCGCCCTCTCTGTTCATCCGTGGACAGTCTGCCACTGGGGGCGCGGACAGTCCGCGAGTCGGGGATCAGCCGAGTCAGTGGCTGTGTTCTTCGGCCGATTTGACTTTTCGTGACCGGCGGACAGTCCGCAGTTGTGGGTCACGGACAGTCCGGGATCAGTCCAGGGGACTTCAGCAACACTGCTGTTTTGCGTCTTCTGCCGGCGGACAGTCCACCAGTGAACCGCGGACAGTCCATCCAGGTGCGGACAGTCCAGGACCTCAGGGTCGGACAGTCCGTGAATCGGCTGAAGCCTCCGGTTTAGTGCGTTTGCTCTCCCGACTTCTCCGCTTGGTTTCCGGACCCCCCGTTTGACCCTAGAGTTGATCAAGGAACCTCTCTAGGTATCTTTGCTACTTGTTAGCATTGGTATTTGGGGATTTCTGGACGTAGTCTTCCATCTACGTTCGGGACTTGGTTTTTGAGGGTCGAACTTGTGCCGGTGTCTTTGGCGTTTGGTTTGCTATCGCTTTGTGGTGCCTCGCTGTGATCCTAGGGATCATCCACCCTCTTCTAAGGGTCGTGGGCATCACGGTTTCAATTGAAGCTTTTGGGGGTTGATTTTGGGAACAAAAGGCCAAAGTTTCGAGAGAAATTTTTGAGCTCCCATTCACCCCCCCCTCTGGTCGCCTTGCTATTGCATTCTCGGTCCTTCAGATCGCCAACGTCGAGATCTCCACCAATCGAACCTATCGCTACCTCACAGAAGATCGGGCCGTCCCTCATCAATTGGTATTAGAGCCGGGCCCTTGTTAAGAAGGGGAGAATGATGAGGACATCCTCCATTATTACCCGTTGACAAAGACACAACAAAGATGGGCCAAGTGGTCTAGTTGTAGTCGGGTGGCGACCGTGTGAGCCTCTGAATAATCTCACCTTGCTTAGCTTGGGAGGAGGAAGTCACCTTAAAAGGGAGAGCCACCAACGCCCTCAACCTCATCGTGATGACGAAGATGCGGATGATTTTGCTGATGAAGATGCGGATGCTGACGCTGGTCCCCGTCGCCGCCTCAACTTCAATCGTCGCGGTATGGGAGGTAATAATCATAATAATGATCCTTTTGCTAAAATTAAATTTAGCCTACCTCCTTTTGCTGGTAATATGGATCCAGAGACATATTTAGATTGAGAACTTGCTGCTCAACAAAAATTTGATTCTCATAATGTTCCTGCTGAGCATAGAGTTAGACTTGCTACTAGTGAGTTTACTAATTTTGTCTTGTTCTGGTGGAGCGATCTTTGCAATTCTAATAATGTTGTTGTCGTGCCTCAAACTTGGAATGCTTTAAAGCAACGCATAAAATCTCGTTTTGTTCCTCCTTATTACCAATGTAATTTGCGTTTAAAACTATAAACTTTAAAACAAGGTGAAAAAGGAGTAGAAGCATATTATCAAGAATTGCTTATTGGTTTAGCACGTTGTGGTATACATGAAGATGATAATGATGCTAGTGCTAGATTGTTTTGTGGTTTGAATCGTGATATCCAGGATATTCTTGATTACAAAGATTGGAACAGGTTCAACCAATTATATCATCTTGCTCTTAAAGCTGAAAGAGAAGTACAAAGACAGAAACAACAATACCAGCCGCCTTTCAGGTATAACAATGGGAGGACTTTTTAGCATCGTTCCGAGCTAGAGACGCCCAAACTTCCTGCTGCACCACAACCATCTACACCTTTCGGGGTAAGTAAATTGTCTAATGTGCAGTTTCCACAGCTGAAGAAAGGTGCCACTCCAGGTGCTTCTCCTAGTTCTTCCTCGTCCAGCTCTAAAATCATTTGCCACCGATGCAAAGGCATGGGACATGTCATGAAGGATTGCCCCAGCCGATGCGCTTTCATTGCTACCGACGATGGATATGTAAGTGCTAGTGATGTTGAAGAGATGATTTAGCCCTTGTTGCTAACATTGATGCAGATTCCACCGAGGACGATCAAGACAAGGAGACCATCACCATTGACTCCGTGGCTGCTGCTGCGGACTACCCTAGTCTTCTTGTGCAGCGAGTGTTGAGTACACGTGTGGGACATGAAGAAGAAGAGATGAAGATCCAACGCCACAATTTGTTCCACATGTATCTCATTGTGCAGGGTTGTCGTGTTCTCACCATCATTGATAGCGAGAGTTGCAACAACTTGGTAAGTTCAGATTTGGTTGAGAACCTTGGCTTGACCACACGACAACATTTGTATTTGTATAAACTTCAATGGTTCAATAATAATGGTATGACTAAGGTAACTAAATCAGCACGCATTAGCTTTTTCACAGGCTCTTATCATGATACTGCTGATTTTGATGTTGTTCCTATGCAAGCTTGTTCTATTTTGTTAGGTCGCCCATGGAAATTTAATAATGATGCTTTACACCATGGTAGAACTAATACATACACTATCATACATAAGGACAAGAAATTTTCTTTGCTGTCTTTGTCTCCTACAGATATTATTAAACATGCTAAAGAGATTAAAAATAAAAATAAACCTCCAACAAACATTGCTAAAAATAATGAAATTAAGTTAAAAGGAGGTGCTTTTCTAGCTACAACTGTTGCGTTATGTGATAATAATGATGCTCCTTGTTTTACTATGCTTTGTCGACATGTTAGTATTGTTGCACATGATCCTATACCTTGTGTTTCGCATTGTGCGGTCACTAACCTTTTGCAGGAGCTTGGAGATGACATGGAGTCGCGGACGACTCCAATTCTAGAAGGAGGGGATGATGAGGACATCGCCAAGATGGAGTCGAGGATGACTCCAATTCAAGAAGGGGAGGATGATGAGGACATTGCCACGCTGGACACACCAACGACATGGTCTTCCCCAAGTTGCAATCTGTCTCTAACTCAGCTACCACGTCACCCTCGGAATTTAGGAACAGTCCCGGGTAAAATGAATGCCCCGGACGCATACAGACTCTGTTTTTGATGAACCAGATATGCTTATTTGATAAGCTAACCAATGGCTTTGGAATCATGTCAAAATACATTCGGAGTCAACGGGAATCGTCGAAACAAGTCAGCGTCCAGAATCTGCCAGGGTGCTGCGACACCGTCTTTTGGTCCGATGGGCTGTGTATCGTCTTAGAGCCCATTAGGGGGCGCGTCCAGCAGGGGCGATGACCTAAACCCTATAATTAGCTGTTGTCGTCGTCGTTAGTTCTTGGGTTTTGTTTAGAGTTTAGTTTTCCATCGAGGAACTGAATCGTTCATTGTAACTGTGGTGTCGAATCCTTTTAAAGTGATCCAGGGCCCCCGTTCTTGATCTCCTCCACTGTGTCGATTAGTCCTTTGGAACCGAGTTCTTGAACCCTCTATTGAAATTCATATCATTCATATTTGCAATTTCAGATTGTGTGCTTTACCTTCTTGCTTGTGTTCTTCGATTCGCTTGCAGGATTAGCCTTCTTGGCGAGGTCAATTAAGTTGTGCTTGGTTGATAACCAACAGAGCAGTGGTGTAATGGTTGCAGGGTTCGAATCGTGTGTGATTTGAAGCCGGATCACCAACGTCGAGATCTCCACCAATCGAACCTATCGCTACCTCACGGAAGATCGGGTCGTCCCTCATCAAAATCAATCCCTAGTTGTTTGGTTGTTACTATTGTTTAAGCTTGGCCAGCAAAGTATGTGTTTGGTTGTCTGATTTGCTTTGTATAGAATCACCTCTTCTTCAAGCTGATAAGTTTAACCATCCCTAAAGCAACAATGTGCAGAAGCTTCCCATTTTAAACCTTCACCTGGGCACAAATGAACTGCTTCATTAGGCATATGTTTATACCCACACGCCTAAATTGGCTATTGCAAGGTTGCAATTCAACTAAAAAATGCAAATCAAATTGATTTGAACTCCAATTTTGCTAGTGACTAAGCTGTATTGATCTCACAGCAATTTAGGAGAGTTAGATATAAGATCCAAGCTAAGATATAAGTCAACTTTTGCACTTTATATGTACTCTGGCACAAACACAAAGAAAATTAGAAATGTCACCTGAGTTCTTCATAACCACTTCGTGTCAGCTCTAAAGTTGAAAATTCAACTGAGAAGTGAAACATAAAGTCGGAAGATCCATATACCAATACTCCATTTCCCATGTCAACTACAAAAAAGGAGCTGAAGATAACATATTTGGTAGAATCATTCTCATATTTCTCATTAGAAGCATTCTTAGTCAGGATGACTGAAAGGATCAAGATGCCCAAGAGGGGGGGTGAATTGGGCTTTTCTAAAACTTCTTGCAAGAATTAAGACCTATCAAGCCCCAATTAACCCCCTAGTGCCTAGAAGTGTGTTTGACAAGAATCAATCGCACAAAAGACTATCGCTAAACCATTTCTACTCTAGCATGGCAATTCAACTTATGAAAGAACAACAAGTAAATGTGGAATTGAATTGCTCAAAGGTAAATGCATAGTAAAGAGAGTAGAGATAACACGACGATCTTTTTGCCGAGGTATCGAGCTGTCGGCACACCCTCTAGTCCTCGTTGGAGCACCCGCGCAAGGGTATCGCTCCCCCTTGATCCGCGCAAGGATCAAGTGCTCACTACGAGTTGATTCTTCGCCACTCCGGCCCAGTGAATCGCTCGCTACCGGTCACAACTTGGCTTGGGTCATCCACAATGCCTCCGGATGATCACCAAGCTCTCGGATCGCCACCTAGCCGTCTAGGTGATGCCGATCACCAAGAGTAACAAGCAAGAACTCTCACTTGACCAACGCAAGGCTAATGAGATGGGTGGATACACACTTGCTACTCTCTACTCACTAATGAGGTGTTTGATCACTCAATTATCAAATCTCTCAACCTCACTAGGCCTCTTGCACTCACTTGCAATCACAATGTGTTTGGCAACCTTTCAAATGAGCAAGAGTAACAGCATGAATGAGGGGGAGGCATATTTATACCCCCCAACTCGAAACATGCACGAAGGGGTAAGTCCAGCCAGTTATGCACTGACCGGACGCACCTGTCGGGGTGACCGGACGTGTCCGGTCAGTGCCTAACGGCTACGTGACGTTAGGCCTGACACCTGTACGAAGTGATGACCGGACGCATGCATGCGTCCGATCACCATTGACCGGACGCGTCCGGTCATCAATTTTGCTCTCTGGAACCTCTCTGGATGCGACCGGACTCACCCCCTGGTGCGTCCGATCGATTGCTAAGGGTGAGTCCGATCGCAACCAGACTTGCCCTTCAGCCAGCACACTGACCGGACGCATGCCCCAGCGTCCGGTCACTACGGTTTGAGCGTCCGGTCGCAGATAGAAGTCCAAAACGACTTCGGTTTGCGACGCTCCCTTCACGAACTTTCTTCCTTATGATCTTAGGGACCTTTCTAAGCTACCTAGGGCTTTGGTTAACAAGTGTGCACCACACCTAACTCAAAAGTCTCACCTAGGTCAAGCTACCCATTCAAACCCCTCTTAATAGTACGGCCAAAGATAAAACAAAGACCTATGCTACTCTAAGTGTCCTTCAACACCAAATGACACTTAGAACTAGCCTATCACCGTCTTCGTCGTCCATCCTTTGAAAACCGAACGAATTCCATCAATAAGGGGGCATGAATACCATAGTGCCCTCACGATCATCATTACCATGACCTAACTCAAATTGTTTTTGCAAAACACACGTTAGTCATAGTAATTTACCGTTGTCATCTAATCACCGAAACCCACTGGGGGCCTAGATGCTCACAATCTCCCCCTTTTTGGTGATTGATGACAACCTCTATGTTTGAAAGAGAGGTGAGGTTTTCAATAGCTTGGTTCGTATAAGCATGTGACAATAAGATCAAAAAGGGGTTAGGCATGCTTATACAAACCATGTCCACATAAGTACTCAACATATAAGAATTAACACAAGTATTTATGAACAAGCTCATTTATCGGAGTATAAGTGCGGAAGCATTGTAAATGAGCGTAAACAAGTGACATGGAGTATATAACAAATGTAGCATAACATGTCACAACCAAAAGACATACACAAATCGTACAAAAGCCAAAAGATAAACATATATGCATATGAGTGCAAGATCACACAAAAGAACTGAAACCCTCTCACAGGCTCCCTCTATGTCTAACATACACTCTCTCCCCCTTTGGCATCAAGGACCAAAACCTAAGGGTCGGAGGGCGGGACGGGAGCAAATGAGTCGGGCGACGAGGTGCGCGGAAGAGTCTCAAACTGAGCAAGGTAGGCCTCCTCGTCGGACGACGAACTATGAGCTGGCTGACCCTCGGACACTGGACGTGGAGGTGAAGCAGTCTGGGTCTACTCAGCTGACTCGGGAGCGGCCTCTAGCGCTGGAAGCTCTGGCTGTGGAGGCTCTGACTCTGGAGGAGGGTCCACGGGCTCGGTCGCTGCCACTGACACGGTCAAAAGCATCTCAGGTGCTGAACTAACAGGCAGAGTCTGACTCACAGAGACCGGTGGCTCAGACGATGCTACTGAGGAGGGGAGTGTCTCTGTGGTACCAGTAGCGGGAGCAGGAGCTGGAACAGAGGTCACCGGCAACTGAAACGCTGGCGGGGTAGGCAGGCCGGTGAGCTCGCTGAAAGAAGCCTCCAAACTCCTCGGGGTCACTAGAACCGACTCCGTCTGAGTAGGAGTGAAGCCTGAGTGAATCGGCGTGAACCATGGCTGCTGCCCTGGTAGAGGTGAGGAGAACCACTGCGGGTAATGCGGAAAGGGCGAGACCATCGACGAAGGAACTGACGTGAAGTAAGAGGTCGATGGTCCGGGCTGCTGCAGCTGGAACTGAGGTGGCTGTGGTAACTGGGGAAGAGCGGTCATCCTCTCCATGAAGGCAAGAGTATGTGTCTGGAGCTGAATCATCTGCCTCTGGAGAGCGTCCTGGCGCTCCTGAGCCTGTGCTGCGGCCACTGCCTGAGCCTCTGCAAGTCTGGCCTGCTCTTGTGCCTGTCGTCGCTGCTCCTCAGCCTGACGCTAAACCTCCTCAGACAGTCTGGACTGCTGCTACTCCATCCTAGAGAGAATAGCCAGGAGTGCTGGATCGGAGCCGGCCATGCGCGAGGAGGAGGCCTCTGAGTCGTGAGCTGCCGGTGGACGCATCCTCGGAAGATGAGCGTAGTTGTCGTCGGTGCTGTCAGACGGAACCTCCAGGTCAGGGTCCTCTCCCTCTGCCTCAAACGCTGTGAGCTCAGCCTCTGCCAACTGACTGACAGTCTCGTCCTACTGTGCCTCTGTCTCTGTGACAACCGGCCTCTGGCGCTGACCCCTGGGACGAGTGTCTGGATGATCCCAGGCAATCTGGCGAGTGTCGTACACGGGGAACTCCGTCGGGGACTGGAGAAGCTCTGGAAGCAGTGCCGGAATCATCCTCCTCAGAATAAAATAGATCAGGTGAGCATAAGGAAGCTGCCGGTGACCCTTGAAGCCCTCTACCAGTGTGTCCTCCATCTCAGAAATAATAACGTCCCAAATGTCGAACTCGAGCTGAGAGACCAAGTGGTGTACGAGCCAAATCTGAATCCGGGTCAATCCCTCTCTATAGCCGGTCCGGGGAAGAAGAGTACGCCTCATGACCTCGTTCACGAGACGGGCCGTCGGCGTCAAGTCACGAGGACGCCGGCTGGACCCCTCTCCGAACGGCTCCCGGAAGCAGGCACGGACTAGGTATGCTGAGGGAATCACTCCTACGTGTGGTCGACGGGGTGGCTCGGTCTCTCCATAGCAAACTGTATGGACCCTGGTCGCATAGGCAGTCAGACCAAGGTACTCTCTGGCACGGGAGCTGTAGAGCCTGTAGGACCTCCTCCTGAAGGCAAAGTGGAGGAACCGGTGGTCCGGGGAGATCCACAGGGACGCGTAGAACTGACGCACCCAGTCCTCAATGTACTGACCACTCCGTCCAAGAAGATCTGCTAATCCAGGTAGATATGAGAGCATAGGACGGATGGCCTCCCCAGCAACTCCAACTATCATCTCCAGCGGGAAAACTCTGTGGTGTCGAATATGAACGCCCATGTTGACATATGCTCTGTAGAAATCCTCCTGGATCACTGTGTAGAAACCCTCGGAGGCCTGAGGGTGCCTGGCGGCTGGGAACCACTCCTCGTACGGGATCAGACGCAAGGCCTGCACCTGATGTGCTGTCGCAGCCCGTAGGTCCAAGTGCTCCACAGGTGGGGGTCCCTGTGGCCTCGGAGGGGGTCGACCACCCCGCCTCTGCCCCTCAGGTCTGGGAGACACCTGAGTGCGAGTACGGGTGGACCGACGGACAGGCTGCTGAGCTGGCTGCTCCTCTATCTGACCCTCTGCCTGGGTCTCTGTAGTGGTGCTGGGCTCCGGAGCGGACCCACCTGCTGTAGCTGCTGCTAGGGCTGAGGCGGCCTCTGAAGGAAACTGAAAGTCTGGCGGGAGGACCTCAGCGGGGTCGTCAAGAGAATACTGCACACCGTGAACCCAGACAACTCCGCCCTCTGTTTGAAGCAGGGCTTGCACCTGCTGCTCTGTGAGGAGGTCACGAACCAGTCGACCACTCTGCTGTCCACTGCCCTGACTGCCCTGAGCTGAAGCCGGGTCTTGAATACGAAGACCTCCTGCCTGACCACCCTGCTCGGCCCTCTCGGCTGCTCGAGCGGCTGCTAGTGCTATCTCTGAGTCACGGTCTAGACGCTTGCGCTTCTTGGAGATGAGCTTCTGTGGCCTCTTCCCCTTGTCACCAGAGGGAGGGCGCGGGGGAGGAGGATCGGCCCCGGGACCTCCGCCGACGTTCTTGCAGCGAGCCGTCGCTACAAGAACAGAACCACTGCCACTAACTAGCATGGACAAGACCAACTGCCTCTGAGAACCACTGTCACTGACGAGACCTGCTGCCACTGAGTACCACTGTCAAGCAAACCAGAGGACTGGACTGAACCTCAGAGGCTTGGCCTCGTTCCGTATCCGCGAGCTTGGCCCCGGATTAATCTGTCACTGGCACTCTGACACGGTCCCGACTCGCTGCAATAGATAGATAGGGATATATATGAGCATATAATCTAGAGAGGAGAAACCTATCGGAAGCAAAGCAAAAGGAAAGAGAGATACGAGGCATGGCTTTGCTACCTGACGAGATGCGACAAACCGACGAAGCGAGGAGAAGGGACCGACACGTTCGGGCACAGAGACGTCTCGGCGGAAGGATCTGCGCGAGAGACAGGGCCAAAACATGGTTAAAAAGGCATGAACATTGGGTGAGGCATTGTATCGAACACCTTGCGGGCAGGGTGTAGGGGAGGGACGGGAAGCTCACTGTGGCGGATTTGGTGGGCCGAGGAGGTGCTTGCCGGAGTAGATAGCCGACAGGGGCGAACACCGGGGACTAGAGGAAGCTCGAGCGCCGGGGGAGTAGGTGGTGGCGCGGGCACGGCGAGCGGTGGCGCTGGCACGGCGAGGAGGCGCGAGCACGACGGTGTGGGCGCGGGCGCGACAGTGCGGTGCGGTGGAGCGGCGGCGCGGGTGCGGTGGAGCGGCGGCCGAGGTGGGGCACGGCGGCGCGGGCGCGATGGTGCGGCGAGAGAGCGGCGAGCTAGGGCACGGCGGAGACGGACTCGAGCGCGGGTGGGGATGAGGACAAGGAAGGGCGGCCCCACGTGTCGGTTAGATAAAGCTATTGCGCTCGTTAAATGACGTCCGGACGCACCGAGGTATGACCGGACTCACAGGGCCCCAGCGTCCGATCGATTACACAGAGCTCCCAAAAACCGTTTTGCGCGACCGGACGCGTCCAGTCACACATGACCGGACGCAGCCATCGTCCGATCCCACCACGGCAAGCGACCGGACGCATGCTCACTTTCCTGACCGGACGCGTCGATGACACTGTTCATCCGCACGTGA
>CM019828.1:30365255-30400036 GCA_009763385.1 Coix lacryma-jobi var. lacryma-jobi
GCGAAATTGAGTTGGGGGAGAAGTGTTGCAGCTCCACCTCGTAGTGGTGGGTCAGCGCCGCATGAAGCGGCTCGGCGGAACACCGAGCCCCATGCGGTGGTAGCGCATGAAGCTCACCACGTACCCCTCCGGCGGGTGCGGCTCCTGGTGATCCGCCGACGGGATAGCCCACCACGCGGGTCCCTCCTCTGGGTTGGGACGAAGAAGCCCCTGGGCCACCAACGAGTCCATCTCGCGCTGCGTCACCTTCGTCGGGCTCCAGTCTTCAGCCGGCAGCGCTTGTGTCTGGGCAGCCATGGCGATGACGGCGCGTACCCGAGCAGCGGATGGACGGCCGGAAAATTCCCAATCGACTGACTCGGGAAGAAGGCGTGCGGAGGCTACGGCGGCGGTGAAGGCAAAGGCAAAGGCAAAGTAAAGGGTCCCTCTTCCCCTCTTTCGATATTTATAAGAGAAAACCCCAGCGGGCGGGGTTTCCCACGACGACGGAAAAAGTAACCGCACGCATTTAATGTGCCCACCTAACCGCATCTCGAGCTGGTCGACGGGTACACGCGGCAACTCCGCATTCGCTCCACTTCTCCGGTCCCACCACGGCCGCCGCTCCGACTTCTTGTCTGTCGCCCTAGCGCCACGATCTCCACTACCTCGCCTAAAAAGGCGCACCCAATGGGAGGAAGGTTTCCAAGCGACGGAGGCTTCTCCAGGAAGGTAAAAACGGGCCCCGGCCCTAAGTCTCGAAGCAGCGAAGGCTGGCCCTCGAAGAGGGTTCGACAGCCGGCTTCGAGCACCCGAGTCAGGGACACCAAGGGGCGCCACTCGCAGCATCGCTCGAGGGCCAAGCCCTCGAGGCCCCTCACGTGTATCCAAGGCGGGGAGCACGACATGCAGTGAGATCCCCTCGGAGGGAGGCATCGAGCCACCGGGTCCTATCGAATGGACCCGACACTCCTGCAGACTGAGCACCCATGCTTTATGAGATTGCCTCCGGGCTACAGTCGACCCCTACCGAATGGGGCACGAGGTCTCACTTGGATTCCCCGTTACCAGCTCACCGGGAACCTCGATACTCGCCCGCTCGTGGTAGTACGAGGCATCCCCCCTCGCATTCGATCGAAAGGACTCGCGTGATGACAAGACGGGGTAACCGGCGTGCCGGACGGCTCGAAGTGCCGGCCAGTCGGTTCAGCCTGGCACCCCTCGACGAAAGAGGGTAAAAAACTCGGGGGCTCGACACCCCCGAACCTAAAAAATGCAACTAACGTTCACACTCACAAAACAGCCCACGAGGGAGCCCAAACCACTCCCCCGTGGCCTCGGGGGCTACACCCGCGGGTGTCGCTCGCACGACACCCACGGAATCAAAGCAACCAAACCCTCGAGATCCGGCTGGCTAACCCTCGAGATCCCAGTCGGGAGCCCCTGCTCGAGTGCAAACACTCAAACAAGGGCTCGGGGGCTACTGTCGGGGGAACACCAAAGGGGTACCCCCAATCAACGCAAACAAATAGGTTAAGCCTAGAACACCAATTAATAAACCCAGCTAGGCTAACCTTCGAAGAAACCGACCCCTCGAGCCCGCTACAGCTATGCCCATCCTCGGGACCCCGCGCGGGGACCTCGAGCCCCCCAGCACGATAGCCTATCCCTCGAGGCTCATCACACCCTAGGCCTCGAGCTGGAGCTCAACCTCCGCTCACCCGAGCCCTCCGCGCCCGGCCTCGAGCGAGCGCTCCACTACCCTTCGAAGCCCTCCACGAAGAGGAAGCTTCCTGCTCCTCAACCCAATACCGCGCATTTAATGCATCCACCTACTCCAGTCACGTCCTCTCCAACCCGACGTGTACCACAGTGAACCAGGGTAGAGCCAAGTCTCATTTTCACAAACAAGCATGGGTAAAAAGGCACCAGTACGGCACTGTTAACCCATATCTTACACTGTTGCACGTCCAAGCCACGTCTCGAGGCCGGATACCTGCTGCTCAATCGGGTTTCCCGGGACTTGCCCACCTGCGGGGACTCGAACCCCCGCAGGCGCCACCTCGAGGCCGGCTCTGAGCCCCTCGAGCCCTAGCTACTTTCACGCTATTGGAGGACAGGTACCCCAAGACCCGGAGGGACCCCGCCGTGTCCTGCACGTGCCGGGATGGGTGCTGTACGGCTTCCACGTCGCCACGCCTCCACGTCCGCGCCCAGGATGGAGGCCACGCATCAAGGACGCCTCAACAGCAACACCCACGTTGGCTACAGTGGCTTCGACGAGATAGAGTTCCTGCCCTTCGCCATACCGAGCGCTGTACATGTCATCCTGTGTAACCCTGGCCTCCTCTTGATCTATAAAAGGGGACGCCAGGGCCCTTTGCGCACAAGAGACAACACACGAGTCCACACAACACATACACGAGTCAGACTCCGGTCCATGCTCACTGAGCTTGTATTCGCCCTGTACAAGCACTTAGGTGCAAGTAATACAAGAATCTCCTCCCCCTGGACGTAGGGCCTTCTTTGCCCGAACCAGGATAAATCCTTGTGTCATCTTGCATCACCATCCAGGAGGAGAGCACCCGATCATATTACTCGTTGGTGTCATACCCCCGGGTTCGAAACACCGACAGCTGTGGTGGCTGGCAGCCTGGGACAGCGACGAGCGAAGACTTGCGGTCATGTGTTGCCTGAGTCATGGACTTGGGGACACGTGTCGGTGGACGGGGTGCATGGGCGGTGCATCCCCTCTACAGCTTCGGTTTGGTGGTAGAGCCAGGGAAAAACCATCAGGAGGCCGATTTCTAGGTTTGGGCCTCAAAACCTGGGCGTGGACGGTTTCCGAGTTTGGCCACAAAACTCCGGCTGAGGATGGTTTCCAGGTTTGGGCCTCAAAACCTGGGCGCTGCGGGTTTGCTGAGTTTGGGCTTCAAAACTCAGATGCTGGTGGGCTAGTTTCCCGGTTTGGGCCTCAAAACTGGGGGTTGGCTGGAAAAGGCTGGTTTCCCGGTTTGGGCCACAAAACCGGGGGTTGCAGAGCGAGGGCGGCACGTGGCGGCAATCTGGAGGTTGCGTCGAGGCAACGCTTCGAATTGTGCGAGCGTGGCCGTCGGATACACCTACCACCGAGTTGGTCCAGAATAACCCTAGGGTTTAGCTGGTTCGCTCTGTAATTAGAATAGTGAGGGGTAGAGTAAATTAGACTTAGGTTAGAATTAGGATAAGTAGTAGGAGACACCCTCCTCCCCTCCATCTCAGTCATTTGCTACCTGCTACGGCTTGCACTTCCCCCCCTCCAACAACGTCGCCGAGTACGAGGGGCCCTCGTCAATGGCTTCGCTCGCCCTCGAGCCGGGGTCCCGACGCCGTCGACGTTCGAGGGGACTCTCCAGCCTCGTCTCACTCGAGGTTATGCAGTGCTTCAGCCGTGCATCGATCCAAATTGAGGCATACTGCGGAGAAGTGCGCAAGCTAGAAAGACAAGTTCTACGGCCTCGAGCTCAACCACATCGCTCCGAAAATACAACGAGGTCAGCAGACGAGTCTGGCAAAGTTGGCGTCCACGCGCGGCCACGGTTCCACCAGATGTCTTCTCGAGGGACGTTTTCTTCGAAGCCTCCGTCAAAATCGGCCCGGGGGCTGGCCCCTCGACGCCACCTCCTCGAGCCAGACGCGGGGGCTCGACCATTAAACGTCACCCTCGAGAACGACCCCTCGACATCCGATGAGGCAATGCAGATTGATACGCCCCGCCTCTCCTTCATCGCGACCCCTCGACTGGCGGACGACCCTTCCTCGACTACCTGGCGCAAGGCGTGCTAACCGGAGGATAAGACGGAGGCCCGACGAATCGCTCGAAAGGGCCAAGACCTACGTCATCTACGGCGACGAAAGAGAGCTGTACCGTCGCAGCCCATCAGGAATCCTTCAACGCTGCATCCCCCTCGATGAGGGACGCAGGCTCCTCGACGACATGCACTCGGGGGCTTGCGGCCACCATGCAGCGCCAAGGACCCTGGTGGGGAATGCCTTCCGGCAAGGCTTCTACTGGCCAACCGCCATCGGAGACGCCAAGTGCCTGGTCCAAGCTTGCCAAGGGTGTCAGTTCTACGCCAAGCAAACGCACCAGCCCGCGCACGCCCTGCAGATGATCCCCATCACTTGGCCGTTTGCCGTCTGGGGGCTCGACCTCATGGGCCCCCTTAAGACGACAACTGGAAAGTACACACATATGCTCGTGGCCATCGACAAATTCACCAAGTGGATCGAGGCCAAGCCCATAGGCGACCCCACCTCCGAGAAGGCTGTCGAGTTCATCGCCGGCATCATGTACCGGTTTGGGGTGCCCAACGTCATCATCACCGACAACGGCACCCAATTCACGGGCAAAAAGTTCACCAACTTCTGCGACGACAACAACATTCGCGTGACCTGGGCCTCGGTCGCGTACCCTCAATGCAACGGGCAGGTCGAGCGCGCCAACGGCATGATACTCCATGGGCTGAAGCCGAGGCTGTTCAAGACCCTCAAAAACTTCGGAAAAGGGTGGGCTGCAGAGCTCCCTTCGGTGCTATGGGGCCTCAGGACTACGCCGAGTCGAGCCACCGGATTCACTCTGTTCTTCCTAACCTATGGCGCCGAGGCTGTCTTGCCTACGGACCTCGAGTACGGCTCCCCTCGACTTCGAGCCTACAACGAGCAAACCAACGATGAAAGGCTCGTCAACGCCAAGGACCAGCTCGAGGAGGCCCGAGATGTGGCGCTCATCAACTCCGCGCGCTACCAGCAAACACTTCGACGCTACCACGACAAACACGTGCGCAAGAGGGACCTGGCAGTGGGGGACCTCGTGCTTCGACGACTGCAGGATAATCGAGGGTGCCACAAGCTCACCCCTCCATGGGAGGGCCCGTACACCGTAGCTGAGGTGCTCAAGCCAGGAACATACAAGCTCTATGACGGTCAAGGCAGGATCCTGACGAACGCATGGAACATATCTCAGCTACGTCGCTTCTACCCTTAAAGGCCTCGAGGCCTTGTTCATTTTGTTGCTTTGTACAAACATGTTAAATATGAATGAGCAAACTCGTGCACTGTCTTTCATATTACTTAGCAACTTAAGGTAGCCTCGACCCTGTCTTGCCCAGGGTCGAGCCTCCCTCGGGGGCTGACAGGGGGGACTCCCCCCCAGACACCGGAAAAAGCGCGTTTTTCTTTTCAAAAGTTCGACCCTCATCTCGACTCGTACCTCGAGCGAACTAGCAACGTCTAAGTCCGAAAATACCTCGAGCTTCCAAGAGTCAGGAGGCGTCGACGTAGACGGCCACCTACGCCCCCAGGCTACGGTACCCTACCTACGCCTCCCGTCGAGGAACTCGTGACGCGTATCGAAGGAACACAGACCAAGCCTGCAGAAACTCGAGCTAACGACAAAGAGAAACGATCGAATAAATTTGAAAAGAAAAACGGCTTCGTTAAACAAACAAGTCATATATACACATGTTGACCTCGACAAGCCACAAGTCATGACATAAATCTCTTACAAGGGCCTCGACGCCCAAATTTGGCACGCAGGCCTTATTCCTCGTCGGTCTGGTACTCTTCCCCGAGATCTTCCGCAGCGGGCTCAACCTCGACGTCCAGGCCAGGAGGAGGCAGGTTTTCAACACCGCTGCCTGCGTCAGGAGGCAACACATCTTCCTCGAAGAACTTCGCGAACGCCGCCCCCGGTTTGTCCACCTTCTCGAGGATCTTCTCGACACGGCGGTCGTTCCATTCTTCGTCCTTCCCCTCGATTTCGATGAAGCCCTTGGCGACGACATTGACCGGGAAGCGGAAGCCGGAGCGGACGGCCGCGAGCGCCTGCTTGACGCCATGGTGGAGAGCGTGCCGAACGCGGTCCCGCGCGGCCACGTCAAAGTAGCACAAGGCGTCCACCAGGGCGTCGCCCCGAGCCACTGTGCCCTCTGCCGCGGCCACCGGAGGGGCACCCCACATGGAGCCGAGCCTGTCGAGGGTAACGCATGCCCGCTCCGCCACCATTGCTTCATCTTGAAGTTGATCCATGAGGGCCCTGTTCGTCTCACGAAGCTCTTCGGCGGTCTTCTCGACCTCTGTGCAACAAACAAGAAAGAGTGAGACCGCGACGTGACAAAAACCTCGAAATCAAGGCAAAGACAAGGCATGAAAATTACCATCGCAGTGCGCGCCCAGAGCGGTGAGGTCGCTGGCGAGGCCCTCGACGCGTTGCTCGAGCCTACGCTTCTCGGACAGCACGTCAAGCTTTTCAGCCCTGAGGCCTTCGACCAGCTTGCCCGTATCGGCAAGGGTCAGATCCTTCCGGATCACCTCTTGTCGCGCCGCCTCCGCTACAGCCTGGGAGGTGGCGACTCCGTTCTTGGCCTCCTCGGCCTCCTTCTTCGCCGCCTCCGCTGCGGATCGGGCGGTGGCGGCTTCGCCTTGGGCCCTCTCGGCCTCCTTTTTCGCCGCTTCCGCTGCGGACCCGGCGGTAGCGGCCTCACTTCGAGCATCGGCGGCATCCTTCTTCGACGCCTCCGCCTCGGACAGCGCGGTGGTGGTCTCCTCCTTTGCCTGAGCGGCCTCGTCCCGAGCCGCCCGAGCCTCCGCCTGTGCGGCGTTGAGCCGGCTCGCCATCTGGGCGTTCCGATCCAGCTCGGCACGGAGCTCTTGGAGTTGCGCCTGCGCCTTCGCGAGGGCAGCCGCCGCCTGCGCGGACCTCTCCGCCTCCTCCGAGAAGGACTGCTCCGCCTCCGCCACGAGCGCGGCCAGCTCCCTAAAGATCAACCCCGCCTCCCGCGGAGTTCCCTGCCGAGCCGATCGCTCCATGGGGATCAGGGCGCGGGAGGAGCTCGGCGCGTCGGGATATGACCACGCCGGTCGATCAAGCTCGACGATGGACGAGCCCTCGACCTCCGGCTCAAGCAACGCCAGCTGCAAACCACCAACCGGCGACACCGGCTGTGGTTCACCTCGCACCTCCGTCGTCTCCTCCTGCTGCTTCGTCCGAGGCGATGGTACGGCCTCGCGTAGAGGCAGGGACTCGAGCGGTAGCGGGTCGCTCGAAGGGTGGCTCGTCGCCAACCTCTCCCCCCTCGTCAGGTCCTCCGGCGTCTTGTCGACCCCGGCCGGTGCCTCGAGCGCTATCTCCAGCGTTGAGCCCTCGACCGGGGGCGGCACCCGCTCCAGCTCGTCCAGGAGCTCCTCCACCGTCGGCACCCTCTCCACCGACGCCTCTCCCTCCTTCCCCTTCTCCGCGGGTCGGCTCGCGTCGACCGGGAACTTGAGGACCGCCGACCCTTCAGCCCCAGACGCCAACGGAGCCATGCTTGTCTCGGGAGCTCCCCCCGAGATAGTCGTCGCGACGGGGGGAGGAGTGGCCCTCTCGATAGGCGCCATCTGAGGAGGAGGAAGAGGAGGATGCGGTGCCGCGACGGACGCGGTGGCGGCAGGCTTGGCGCCAGTATCCGTGGTCCCTGCTGAAAAAGAAGAACAACGTCGTCAGAAACAGGAAAAAGCTTCGACCCCTGTGGTCGACGGCGTCGGCCTCACCAAGATCCGCGGCGGCCATCTGGTTTCCCCGAGCCATGGCCGCTCGAGCCCTCACCAGCCAGGCGGCCTCCCTAGCGGAAGAAGGAGCCATACCTCGAGGTGCTTGGACCTCGGCAGAACTCGAGGTCTTGGCCCGCTTGGACGCCACGGGGACCATCTCCTGCCGGGGGCGCTTTTCCCTGAAAAGCCAGAAAACAGCACATATCACCAAAGGTATAAAGGTAAAGTTTCCCTACCAACGAAATTAAGGATACCTACTCACCCAAAGTGAGGGCGGGACCTCTTCCCCGAATCGCCGGACCCGCTCAGGGGCTTCGAGCCCAACCCATAGCTCGAGCCACGCCCCTGAGCCGTCTCCACGTGGCTTGGACGGGGGGAAAGCGCCCGATGCGTCTCGTGGCCCGACCCCAGTGGGGTGCTCTCCTCCTGCCTTTTGTCCCGGGGAGGGGACCGTGTCCCCCTCGAG
Source organism: Coix lacryma-jobi var. lacryma-jobi (assembly GCA_009763385.1). Lineage (NCBI taxonomy): Eukaryota > Viridiplantae > Streptophyta > Magnoliopsida > Poales > Poaceae > Coix > Coix lacryma-jobi. Next base: position 30,373,273 of record CM019828.1, read on the forward strand.
CGGTCCTCGTGGCGCCCTTCCTTGCGCGGGCTCCGGGACCTGCTCCGGCGCACGTGCCGGCGGTCGCGTCCCCCCGCGTCGGTCTCCTTCTCCCGACGACGGTGCGGTGAGGAGCTCCGGGAGCGCTCATGGCTCCCCGCCCGGCGGTCATCATGGCGGGGGCTCGACGCCCCCTCATGTTGCCCGCTCCTCCGCGGCTCGACGCCGCCCTCGGCGACTTGCGGCGATCGGACCCGGAGTCCCTCTCGACGTGTTAGCCGCTTCTCGAGGGCCGGCCCTTCTCGAGACCCCCCGCCTGGGCAGACGTGGCCGTGGCCTCCTTCTGTGCCGCGGCGACGGCGCCCCGGGTCCGAGGCTTCCTTGCGTCCGGGGGCACGTCCGGCACGGAGCTCAACGGGCCTTGAGCCCCCGACGAGGCAGGGCTCGGCACCGCCTTCCGCGGCTGCGTCCCGCGTGATCCCTTCGCCCGAGGGACCTCCAAGACATCCTCCTGCACAGAGGAACGGTCAGCCCGGACGTCGACGACCCCCGCGCGCCTCAGACGCGCATCCATCCCCTCATCGTCACTTTCCTCCTCCTCATCACTCTCCTCCTCCGAGCTCGAAGAGCTGAGCTCAGGGGACCCATCTCTAGGCTGCCGGTTACGACGAGCCCTCGCCAGCCTCTGCTCCCGAGCCGAGCGACGCAAGTTTTTGTTTTTCTCTTTCTTCTTTCTGGCATCCTTGTTCTCCTTGTCTTTCTGAGCAGAGAGACGCCTCACCTGGGTATCCGCGGCGTCCTCCCTCACCGGGGGCCTCGACGCACGACAAGTGAACATCCCCTGCGAGGAAGAAGAAGCATGACGAGAAAAACCACAAGAAGAATGTACAAGGTTCGGAGAAAGAGAAAGGGGGAGGAGGCTCGGGGCAGCTTAGCTCGAGGGGGGCTTACCAAATCAAGACACCCCTTGTCGGGTGCCATGGCGATCAGGTTGGCGTCCTCGGGGACGAACGACCCTTGGATCGTGATCGACACCCGGGAGACGCCCTCGCTCCGAGGCAGCCTCTCCTCGGCCATCCTCGACCGATTTAGCGCCTCGAGCTGGGCCTTCGGCCCCATCTCGTGCATAAGAAGGGGGCGGTCCGCCAGCGGAAGAACCCTTCGCTGATGGAACGCCCAGATGACCGCCTGAACGGTCAGATTCTTCTCGTCCACCAGCATCCTCATCATCTTCATCAGCGGAACCAGGTGGCGTTGCCTGTCCGCCGCGACACCCCAGGTCCACTTCTCCGGGCGCTGAGTGAGGATCCTGCCGGTGTACTGCGGAAGGAGACCACCTTCATTCCGCAGGTAGAACCAGTGGTCGTCCCACCCAGCCTGGTTGGTGGAAAGCTTGTAGCAGAGGTATTCGCGGGGGACATTGGCCGACGAGGTCCCAGCCCTCGCAGTGACGGTGAGGGAGCCCATGCGCACGAGCCGCCTCCCGCTGGGCTTCAAGGCCTTGATGAAGAGCTCGCCCCGGAAGAGGTGAACGAACATCTCCCAGTGCGGCTCGATCTTCAGGTACCCCTCGCACACCGCAGCGAAGATGGCGGCGTGCGAAATTGAGTTGGGGGAGAAGTGTTGCAGCTCCACCTCGTAGTGGTGGGTCAACGCCCGCATGAAGCGGCTCGGCGGAACACCGAGCCCCATGCGGTGGTAGCGCGTGAAGCTCACCACGTACCCCTCCGGCGGGTGCGGCTCCCGGTGATCCGCCGACGGGATAGCCCACCACGCGGGTCCCTCCTCCGAGTTGGGACGAAGAAGCCCCTAGGCCACCAACGAGTCCATCTCGCGTTGCGTCACCTTCATCAGACTCCAGTCTTCGGCCGGCAGCGCTTGTGTCTGGGCAGCCATGGCGATGACGGCGCGTACCCGAGCAGTGGACGGACGGCCGGAAAATTCCCAATCGACTAACTCGGGAGGAAGGCGTGCGGAGGCTACGGCGGCGGTGAAGGCAAAGGCAAAGTAAAGGGTCCCTCTCCCCCTCTTTCGATATTTATAAGAGAAAACCCCAGCGGGCGGGGTTTCCCACGACGGCGGAAAAAGTAACCGCACGCATTTAATGTGCCCACCTAACCGCGTCTCGAGCTGGTCGACAGGTACACGCGGCAACTCCGCATTCGCTCCACTTCTCCGGGCCCACCACAGCCGCCGCTCTGACTTCTTGTCAGTCGCCCTAGCGCCACGACCTCCACTACCTCGCCTAAAAAGGCGTGCCCAACGGGCGGAAGGTTTCCAAGCGACGAAGGCTTCTTCAGGAAGGTAAAAACGGGCCCCGGCCCTAAGTCTCGAAGCAGCGAAGGCTGGCCCTCGAAGAGGGTTCGACAGCCGGCTTCGAGCACCCGAGTCAGGGACACCAAGGGGCGCCACTCGCAGCATCGCTCGAGGGCCAAGCCCTCGAGGCCCCTCACGTGTATCCAAGGCGGGGAGCACGACATGCAGTGAGATCCCCTCGGAGGGAGGCATCGAGCCACCGGGTCCTATCGAATGGACCCGACACTCCTGCAGACTGAGCACCCATGCTTTATGAGATCGCCTCCGGGCTACAGTCGACCCCTATCGAACGGGGCACGAGGTCTCAATTGGATTCCCCGTTACCAGCTCACCGGGAACCTCGATACTCGCCCGCTCGTGGTAGTACGAGGCATCCCCCCTCGCATCCGATCGAAAGGACTCGCGGGATGACAAGTCAGGGCAACCGGCGTGCCGAACGGCTCGAAGTGCCGGCCGGTCGGTTCAGCCTGGCACCCCTCGACGAAAGAGGGTAAAAAACTCGGGGGCTCGACACCCCCGAACCTAAAAAACACAACTAACATTCACACTCACAAAACAGCCCACGAGGGAGTCCTAACCACTCCCCCGTGGCCTCGGGGGCTACACCCGCGGGTGTCGCTCGCACGACACCCACGGAATCAAAGCAACCAAACCCTCGAGATCCGACTAGCTAACCCTCGAGATCCCAGTCGGGAGCCCCTGCTCCAGTGCAAACACTCAAACAAGGGCTCGGGGGCTACTGTCGGGGGAACACCAAAGGGGTACCCCCAATCAACGCAAACAAATAGGTTAAACCTAGAACACCAATTAATAAACCCAGCTAGGCTAACCTTCCAAGAAACCAACCCCTCGGAGCCTGCAACGCTGGCCGACCGCCAGGGAGCTTAGACTTGCCAAAACCTTACCGACCGCCTCCTGGTAACCTACCCCTCGAGCCCGCTACAGCTACGCACCGCTCCTCGGGACCCCACGCGGGGACCTCGAGCCCCTCCAGCACGATATCCTATCCCTCGAGGCTCATCACACCCTAGGCCTCGAGCTGGAGCTCAACCTCCGCTCACCCGAGCCCTCCGCGCCCGGCCTCGAGCGAGCGCTCCACTACCCTTCGAAGCCCCCCACGAAGAGGAAGCTTCCTGCTCCTCAACCCCATACCGCGCATTTAATGCATCCACCTACTCCAGTCACGTCCTCTGCAACCCGACATCTACCACAGTGAACCAGGGCAGAGCCAAGTCTCGTTTTCACAACAAGCATGGGTAAAAAGGCACCAGTACGGCACTGTTAACCCATGTCTTACACTGTTGCACGTCCAAGCCACGTCTCGAGGCCCGGATACCTGCTGCTCAATCGGGTTTCCCGGGACTTGCCCATACCTGCGGGGACTCGAACCCCCCGCAGGCGCCACTTCGAGGCCGGCTCTGAGTCCCTCGAGCCCCGGCTACTTTCACGCTATTGGAGGACAGGGACCCCAAGACCCGAAAGGACCCCGCCGTGTCCTGCACGTGCCGGGATGGGTGCTGTACGGCTTCCACGTCGCCACGCCTCCACGTCCGCGCCCAGGATGGAGGCCACGCATCAAGGACGCCTCAACAGCAACACCCACGTTGGCTACAGCGGCTTCGACAAGACAGAGTTCCTGCCCTTCGCCATACCGAGCGCTGTACATGTCAATCCTGTGTAAACCCTGGCCTCCTCTTGATCTATAAAAGGGGACGCCAGGGCCCTTCGCGCGGGAGGGACAACAGACGAGTCCACACACGCACATACACGAGTCCGGACTCCGGTCCACGCTCACTGAGCTTGTATTCGCCCCTGTACAAGCACTTAGGTGCAAGTAATACAAGAATCTCCTCCCCCGCTGGACGTAGGGCCTTCTTTGCCCGAACCAGGATAAATCCTTGTGTCATCTTGCATCACCATCCAGGAAGAGAGCACGCGATCATATTACTCGTTGGTGTCATACCCCGGGTTCGAAACACCGACAGTTGGCGCGCCAGGTAGGGGCACTTCGCGTGTCCGAGTCGATTTCTCGTTGTTTTCTGGATGGCTTCGTCCCCTCCTTCGTTCTCGGCTGGTGCCGTCGTCTGGTTCGGGAGCCTCGAGTTCCTGGCCACCGGCAACGACAACGAGCTGACCCTGCTCTCCACGGAGAGCCCGAGCGGAGGGCGTGTCACGCCACCCCGCGCGGGGGGCGTGGCGCGCCGCCCGCACCACCACGCGTCGCCACCTCGCGAGCGGCGCCGTCGTCACCATCGACGCCGGGCACGGGCGGTGCCCGCGGCGCACTCCCACTTCCCCGCGGCTGACGCAGAGTCCCCGAGGGGAAACCTGCCCGGCGCGCGGCCGGAGACTTCCAGGGCGCGTGCGCACTCCCCCAGCGAGTTCGCGTTCGTCACGCGCACGGACCGGGAGCCTGGCCAGAGGCCCCCGAGCCGTGCTCTGTCGACCCCACCAGGCCTCCTCCCGCACGGGGTGTACCGCGCCCGACGCCAGCGGTTCCCGTTTGACCTCAGCAACTCTGCGGCTGTTTACGCCCAACGCCTCAACGAGCGCCGTCAGGACCAGGCGACCGCAGAGCGGGAGGAGCGTCCGGGCGTACTCCTACGAGCCACCACCGACCTGGAGATCGTCTACCCCGCGCACGTCGACCGCGGCCTCTCGCGAGCCGTCGAGCCACCTCGTCGAGCCACCTTCGGGGAGTGGTACCGCGAGCTGCAGTCCCGGCACGAGCCAGGGCGGCGCGGCATCAGCAGCTTCTTCACACATTTTTGCAATGGTTATCTTACTCACGTTGGTTAAATGTTCCATTGCTCATTCTCTAGATTAAACACTAGGATTGCAAGCCCATAAACATGTTATATGTTACCACTAGATCATGTAAAGCATAGAAGCAATAGTGGCATCATATAAGCATCAAAACATTTGATTTTCATGGATGCTCCTAGATAGTATCACAAGGATGTCTATATGCTCTAATCAAGTCCTAAGCATAGTATGAATGCATATGACAAACAATGATACCTTGCTATCTTGGAGTAGAGGTTAGTCATTTGATTCCAACTCCGAAAATAGCAATGTGAAGTCCATGGTGAAGACCAATAGATACCAATTGAAAGAATCAAATCTTCACCCATATGATCAAGTGCACTATCTTGTTGTGGTTGGCTTGCTTCTTCATTTGACCTTTGCTTGCATATAAATACCACTTGAGTTGGCAAGATTTGCTTTTCTATCTTGGATGTTGCTTGCTTTGCTTGGTCAATCCTTTCATTGCTTCAACTAAGCATCTCAAATATCCTTTGAATCACCACTTCCATATTAGCCTTCCAAGTACCACACTTGGTTAACCTACAAAAGGCGGCAAGCCCCTACATAAGGGAGAAGTGACCTCTCTCCAAAGAACATCCTTGATCCTTACTCAAAATGCCTTTGTTTGATTGATCCAATGGAGAACTCATCATGATGGAAGCTTCTTGCAAGGTTGCCTGAGTTCAACTCTTCCTTCTTTGAGTCCTTTTCTTTCTTCCAAATGATCTTCAATTGATAATAGGACTTGATCTTTCTCTTCATCTTGATGTTGGTCTTGATCTTCAATTTGAGTACCAAATGTGTGCCAAATACACTCTTCAATCAAATGAACTTGTACTCATATTTGTCATACTTCTAGCTCATCTCAAAACCAAACATAGGTCCCTCAAACACTTATAAACATGATTCCAACTTGAGGGCCTTTCAATCAAAGTGACTCTAGATTAATCCAATAATTGTCACTTTTCTGGCAGATTCTGTCCTTCTCAAAGAAACATGCATATCTCCCAAAATATAAGTCCAATGACTATGAAATTTGGTGGAGATGTGCCTCTCTAAGTGTTCTAGCAGCCATAAAAATTTTAGCTTCATTGGCTTTCTAGATTGCTACCAGATTTCAATTCTTTCCATAGTACTACATGCTGAAAAACTGCTGCACTATAGTTGACAAGATCTACTCCAAAACCAAAGTACATCTTATCCAATAATCATGAATTTTGCACAGCAACTAATATCATAAGTGTAGAACATGTGTACCAAATTTCAAGCCAATCCAAATAGATTTGATCATTCAAACATGGCTATTATCACAGCTAGCTCTGATTTCAGATTTTTGACAACTTGGAGCAATTGAGCTATACTCTACCAATTTGAATCAAACTTGAGCTAACATGTTTGAATACTCTCACAAGACATATATCCATTCAAATCACTTACTAAAATAAGTCTCATGAACATATCCATTCAAACTAACTCAATTTTGATCACTAAGCATCAAATCCATTCAATCATCTTATAGCAAGCAACATATGCATATATATCCGATTCAATCATCTCATATGCATCTAAAATAACATGATCAACTAGAGATATACCTTAGTAGCTCATGATCATCCAAAAGCAAGTTTCAACTAAATTTGATTGCAAGCCTTCAAATATTCCATTTTACCACCACAACTTGATCTTTTGCACTTGTATGTTGTAGCACTTGGACTTCACTCTTTTGTCTTGGCATTGGGATGGATTTGCACTAAGCTTCATTACTTGATTCAATCACATGATGATCAACATAGAACAAATTGAATCAAGTCTCCAATGCCATGGTACCTACACACATTCATCCACTAGTTGATGGTACCCAAACTTGTTTGGGTCCTCTCAAGTTAGGTGCAACATACTTTGGCATAGCCTTAGTATGAATAGTGGGATGAGTTGTAATGGTAGTCTTAGAGGTACCATTATCATCCTTCCTAAGCAAAGAATCATTAGCAATTGAAATAGGCTTAGGAATGTTACCTAGGGGACATGAATGAGCCATGTGTCCCCTTTCCCGGCATGAGTAGCAATTTCTTCTTGATTGAGCCTTCTCTTCCTTGCTCATGTGTTGCTTCTCATTGCCTTGCTTTTTCTTGTTTGCTTGAGCCTTCTCCTCAAGCTTGTTTGGACAACCCGAAGCTAGGTGGCCCAACTCATCACATTTGTAGCACCTGACTTGGGCGAGGTCTTGTGTTGATCTTGATCTTCTACCTCCCCTTGTTGTCTTCTTCCCCATATCACCATCTTCATGGTTGATCTTGATTTTATCTTGGGGCTTCTTTTTGTTGGGGCAAGCTTTTGCAAGATGTCCCATCTCATGGCATTGATAGCACATGAAATGAGATAGCTTTTCTTGTTCTTGCTTCTTCATTTCTCTTTCATATCTTCTCTTGCCCCATCTCTTGCCTTTGACATTGCTCTTGTTGAAGCCAATGCCACTCTTGTCACCATAGCTTCTTTGATTCTTCATCATGTGCTCATGGGTGACCTTTGATCTACACCACCTCTCTAACTTGTTGCTCAAGTTCTTCACTTCACTTTTGAGCTCATTGTTCTCCTTCAAAATGTTAGTCTCACAAGACAAGGAAGTAGAACAAGCATCTATATGTGAAGAACATGGCATAGATAATAAATCTTCACAAGAGGTGGATATATGCTTCTTGCCTACATCACATGGGTTAGCAACGTTTTGCAATAGATCATTTGACCCATGTGATGAGCTCTCACTAGTTTTAGTTTCTACATTAGAAAGCTTCTTAGTGAGAAAAGCATGGTCTTTTACCAAGTTATCATGAGCAACACATAGTTCCTCATGAGTCAATTTTAGCTCATCATGTGAACAAGTAGAGGGCACAGGGCACAGTGCCCTCCAATCTTCCCGGCCAAATCGACGTTTGCCCCGCGCCGCCGCCCTCACCTCGCCGTCGAGCCTCTGTCCGCGCCGCCGTCCTCCTCGTCGTCGAGCTCCGCGCCGCCGTCCTCCTCGGCCTCACTGCCCTCCGCCGCCGTACAGCGTCGTCCTCGCCGCCGTCCTCCGGCCGCTGCCGTACGGCCTGTGCGTGTGTGTGCGTGTGCAGTGTGCGTGGTGTGCGTGTGTAGCAGTGTCCAACAGTGGGTGTGTGAGAGTGTAAAAAAAAGAAATGAAAAAGAAATATATATCTAGAAACTAAATATAGAAAGTGATATATAAATAGATATATATAGAAACTAAATATATATGTATTTAGAAATAGAAAGTGATATATATAAAATAAATATAAATAGATATATATATATTTATAGATTATTTTCTATTTAACTTTTTCATTTCTTCTTTTCTAGAAATAGATATATACAAATAATGAATATGAATAGATATATTTATAGAAAAAGGAAAATCATATATATGTTTTTTTAACCTAACAAATATGTGTTCCACCGCGGGCTCCAACACCGCCACCAGCCCCACCATCTCCTCCACCGCGGGCTCCAACGCCACAACCTCCACCGCGGGCTCCAACACCGCCACCGGGTCCACCATCTCCTCCACCGCGGGCTCCAACGCCACAACCTCCACCGCGGGCTCCAACACTGCTGCCTCCACCGTGCGGCCCTAAGAAGCGGTCCGCCGCCACAGAACCAAAGGCCCCACCTCCAAAGAAGAAGGCTCCTGCATCAGGAAAAAAAGCCCAAGAGAAATTAGCTTATGAAAAGACTGATGAGGAGTTAGAAATTTCAGTGAAAAAAGATGTGCGGAATTTTTTAGAGGAATGTGACGCCGCTGCTAAAGCGAAGAGGAACTCGGAGAAGCCTTACCTCTTGTTACCTTGGAAGTGTTGGGGTGAAAACCGGGTAGTGAGTAGAAATGGAAGTGAGCGAAGAGAACAAGTAAATAGAGAAATGGGTGATAGGCAGGGAGGGTGAAGGAGGGAGGGCCGGAGGCGAGAGAAGCAAGGTGGAAAGGCAGGGGTTGGAGGGAGGGGCAAAGGATCGAGAGTAGAGTAGTGAACGGGGGGGAGAATAAGAAATGGAAAGAAGAAGAAGTAGGTGAGGGGGGGAGGGAAGAGGGAGGGTCGGGGGGTGGTGAGAGTAATAAGAGGGTTAAGTGTGGGTAAGGGCTGTTGGGGTAGAGGGACAAGGAAGATGGGTGTGGAGAGGAAGGATAAAGGGCATGGTGATGGAGATAATGGCAGAGGCGGGCTGATGTTTCGGTGGTGCGGGGAGGAAGACTGAAAGAACGTGGGTGGGACTGAGGGAATCGGTGAAGTTGGTGAGATATGGATGAGGGGTTTTTAGGGGTTAGTGAGGTGGGCGAAGAGTTTGAATAGTGGTGAATAGATGAATAGGGGAGCGTGGGGGGGCAAAAGGAACGTGAGGAAATAGTGGTGGGGGGCACGAGGATGAGTGATCGTTGTGAGTAGTAAGGAGGGTAGAAGGGTGGTGGTGAAAGTGAGTGAAATGATGTTGAAGGGGGATAGTAGGGCGGTTACGGGTAAACGGAATATAGGGGTATCGAGGATGAGTAGCAAGGACTGGTAAGTCGCACTAGAGGAGGTAAGGGAAGAGGGTGGAGAGAATTGTGAAAAGGGGGCTGGGATTTAGCGGAGTAGCTAGATTAGGGTGAGGTGGGGAGTTCGGGACGATTGTTGAAGAATGGTGTGGTGTGGGTGGGATAAAGGAAAGACGAGAAATCGGAGATGTGGGTGGGGGATGGTAGGCGGGGATAGAGGTGGGGGAGTTAAGGAGAATAATATGCTGTTTAAGTTGGGGCTGGGGGGTTTAGTGTGGGATTGTATCACTCTGTAGGTTGATTGGGTAAATGGGGGTAATGGGATAGGCAAGTAGAGATCGCAATGGAAAGGGGAAACCGGGAAAGTATGACGGGAGGAAGGTTAGGAGGACCTTAAGATGAGAAAGGGAGAATTATGGTGGTGAGGGAGGGAGAGAGGTGACAGATGGCAGGAAGGGTAGGAGATAGAGAAGAGGTTTGGGGGGGACGGGGAAGGCGTGGGGGGAAAGATAGAAACGTGCCGGTATTAAACGGAAAAGCATGGGAGAAGGGAGGGAGAAGGGGAATGGGAAGATGGGGTGAAAAGGGAGGCATAAGAAGTGATTCCATGCGACGGAGGGTGTGCTGTTGTATATGATTAAGGGATGGAAAATATGGGTGAGATGGGCAAGGAGGTGGTAAGGATGAGGGAGGAAGGGGGGGCTCTAAATAAGAAAAGAACCGACGGGTGGATAAGAGGGGTGGAACAAGATCGGTGCATTAATGTATGGGATTGATCGAGGAGGAGGACGGGGGAAGGGTTGCACGGGGTTGAACGAGGTGAAGGAGGTGCGGAAAGGGGGGAATAGAGTGAGTAGGGGTCTAGATGGCGTAGGGTGGCAAGGTTAGGATGGGGATGTGAGTCGGCGAGAGGAAATTATAGGGCGGGTAAAGGGAGGGTGGAACTGAGAAATGCTATTACGGGGGGCTGACAGACGGGGGGCCATGGAGGTGGTGGAGTAATACAGTGATGAAGTGGGAGGGCTGGTTGAGGGGCGGGGGCGAGGTTGTGATAAGAAGGGTAGAAGTGGCGGACCGTGGGGGATGGGGAGGGGGAATGAGGACTGGACGCTGAGGGGAGGGTTCGAATAGGCCCGGGAGGGCCAGCAAGTTGTTAGGTGGGGGTCGAGAGAAGAAGGAAGTGGGTAGGTGGCAAGAAAGAGTGAGGGGGGGTTGACTCATGCCGCCCACCCCGAGCGCCCCCTCCCTTCAGTTAAGGAAAGGGTCGACCAACATGGTATCAAGATGCGTGAAGCCCGAAAGGCTCCGCGAAAATCCGATTACGAACGCTCTCTTATGAAGTCCGCAAAAGAACAACAATCCAGCAAGAAGAAAGTGGGAAAGGGTGTTCCACAGCTCAGGGAAACATCAAGACTTTTGTCCCCGTTAGTTGTGCAAAATCAGTATGGTTCAAACATGGGCAGAGTACAGAGGAAATCTGGAGAGACCACTTTGTCTGAGATGGACTCAATGGACAATTTTTTTATTGATAGCGGTCTCCCGTACGACACCATTAAAAATATTGCTACTGGGCTGGAGTTTCCACGAGCGGAAGTAGTTGATGAATGGAGGAGAAATTTTGCACCGGGCAGGAGTCTAATGAACCCCAATCACTTACATGTACTTGGTACGCAGATGTTTGCAATCAACAAATGGTGCATGAAGGCTTCTAAAGACGGTGATGTCAATTGGATTTCTGTCCGAATTCGGAACCATCACTACTTCCGTGGCGATGACCTAATCTTAGTCCAGATGGAGGAATTACACCAGCTATGTCATATGGACGCACTGGACAAATCGCTCCTTAGCTGCTACTGTTTGTAAGTGTTTCTTTTATAGTTTTCATTGAACTCTCTAGTATGTGTATATAGTAGTATTCTTACACACATACTTGTGGATCGACTCGATATTTTGCAGGTATCAGATGACTCAGCTCAGAGATAAACACGACAATTCTATTGGGTTTGTTGATCCATATGTTGTTTTCAAGGCTCCAAACCCTTCAGCGACTTGGAGCGATGAGTCGTGTACGAATCTCATGAGGTTCTTCATGAACCAAAAAGATAGAGAAAGAATTCTCTTCCCATACAACTTTAAGTGCGTGAGACATATATAGTTCATAATAAGTATGTGCACATTTTATTTTACTTAACCCTAATAATATATATATGAATCATGTGTATGAACAACTATCACTGGATATTGATGGTCATCGATCTCAAACAAAGCAATGTGTTAATCTATGACTCGTTGAGCAAACCACAAGCAGATTACCAAGATATAATAGACATCCTCCAAAGGTAATTTTTCGATCCCTACCTTGCATGCTTATAGTATAGACTAAGCTTGTATATGTATACTAATTAAATAATGATCCAACTATTAATGTTCATTGGCCGGATTAGGGTTTGGGAAAAATTCATTGCTCGGGAACATATGAGTCAGTGTAAGGCCCCACTTACAATAAAGCCACGACTACCAGTAAGTTTACACCTTCGTCAATGTACGTGTATGTTTATTATATCATGTCATATATCATATCTTTATTACGAGTTGAATCTTTTCATTCTACAGTGGATTTTGAGACAAGAACAGAGCAACAACTTATGCGGATTCTATGTTTGCGAGTATATGATGATAGAATCAAATAGAATTCCTGAAGAAATCATCAAAGTACGTAACCTGTTTCTTTTCATTTTTTATAGACTTAATATTGATAATATAGATATAACTAATATCTTCTTTAATTCCAATTGAAGACTGACTGGTTGAAGCAAAAGTGATGCTACAAGGCCAATTGAAAGCAATACAAGAGACAATAGCAGGATTTCTTCGGGAACAAGTCATCAATCCAAAGGGCGAGTTCTACTATAATACCAACGAGAAGTTGATTCCAAACAATGATGATCATTTGTATGCCCTGTAGATCTTTAGATGGAGTACAACTTGTAATAGGTTTACAGTACTAACTTTGGAGTACAACTTGTGTAGATATATATTTGGACAACTTCTAGATGTATATTGCTTGTAATTTTATGTACATATATATTTATATATATATATATATATATATAGTTCTATAGTTCAATTATATATGCATGCAATAAGCTTATTGTGTTATGTTGCTAATATATTAGCAGCAAAGAATATATATTGGAAAACCTATTAAATAAATAAACAAAATTGAAAACAGAACTGAAATGAAAATAAAAAGAAAAAAACCAGGGGACCCTTTAGTCCCGGCTGGTAATACCAGCCGGGACTAAAGGGTGGGCTTTAGCCCCGTTGGCCGGAGCCAGGACTAAAGGGGGGGCTTTAGTCCCGGAAGCGTAGTCCCGGCTCGGCAACCGGGGCTAAAGGCCCTTGCCGACCGGGGTTAAAGGCATGTTTCTGTAGTAGTGAGTAACACGTTACAAATGCTCTCTTTGCACAAACGGTGACGTTGAGTTATTGAAAAGTCCAATGGCGACAAGTTACAAGCAGCTTACGACACTGCCACTGAGGATAAAATTATAGAGGTATGAGCTAATTGCTAGCTTTAAACTAACATTTTCAATAGAGTTAATTTTTAATAATAATTTATAGTGTGATTTGGTTTATATAACACTCTCACGTAATCTTAAAATATGTGTATAAGTCTAAATTTTGATAAAAAAAACTATTTTTGTCTCTTCTATTATTAAGGGTGTGTTTAGTTGCATAATTTTGCAAAAAAATTTACTGTAACGTTTTCGTTGTTATTTGACAAACTTTGTCCAAATATGGACTACGTAGACTCTAAAGATTCGTCTCGACATGTACGTACGAAAAGTACAATTAGTTATTTTTTTTACCTATATTTAATGCTCCATGCATGCGTCCAAACATTGATGATAAAAAAAAATTAATTGTACTTTTAGTATGTTCATGTTGAGACGAATCTTTTGAGTCTAGTTGATCCATATTTGGACAAATTTTGTCAAATAACAATGAAAATGCTACCCTAAAAAATTTTGCAAAATGGGTGCATCTAAATTTTGCAAAAAAATTTCCTATAGCGTTTTCGTTGTTATTTGACAAACTTTGTCCAAATATGGACAACGTAGACTCCAAAGATTCGTCTCGACATGTACATACTAAAAGTACAATTAGTTTCAAATGACTGAGATGGAGGGGAGGAGGTGTCTCCCTACTACTTGGATCGCTAATTCTAACCTAAGTCTAATTCCTACCTACCCCTCACTATCTAATTACAGAGCGACACCCTAAACCTAGGGTTATTCTGGACTCAACTCGTGGTAGGTGTCTCGAGCTGTGGCCACGCTCTGCTACTATATTTTCGATAGCGTTGGCCTTCTACTCAATTCTACCTCCAGATGTCCGCCACGTCCCCCTCGCTCTGCAACACTACCGGTTTTGTGTGCCCAAACCGGAGAAACCAGCCCTTTTCCAGGCCAACCCCAGTTTTGAGCCCAAACCGGGAAATAGCCCACCAGTCATCTGATATTGAAGCCAAAAAAAAAACAAATCAAAAAAAACCTGCAAACCGCTCGCCCAGGTTTAGCCGAAACTGGAAACCATCCTCAGCCGGAGTTTTGTGGGCCAACTCGGAAACGCCACCGCCCTAGGTTTTTGAGGCGGCCGCATAACCTTAGACTACGGCCTCGCGCTGATGGTCTTTTCCCTTGCTCTACCACCAACCAGAAGCTGTAGAGGGATGCACCGCCCATGCACCGTCCACCGACACGTGTCCCCAGTCCATGACTCAGGCAACACATGACCGCAAGTCTTCGCTCGGCGCTGTCCAGGCTGCCATCCCACCACACAGCTGTCCGGTGTTTCGAACCGGGGGGTATGACACCAACGAGTAAATGTCGGGTTGCCTCCTCCTGGATGGTGATGCAAGATGACACAGAGATTTATCCTGGTTCGGGCAAAGAAGGCCCTACGTCCAGCGGGGAGGAGATTCTTGTATTACTTGCACCTATTGCTTGTACAGGGGCGAATACAAGCTCAGGAGCGTGGACCGGAGTCCGACTCGTGTATGGGTTTGTGTGGACTCGTGTGTTGTCTCCCGTGCGCAAGAGGCCCTGGCGTCCCCTTTTATAGATCAAGAGGAGGCCAGGGTTTACACAGGATTGACATGTACAGCGCTCGTATGGCGAAGGGCAGGAACTCTCTTCGTCGACCGCTGTAGCCACGTGGGTGTTGCTGTTGAGGCGTCCTTGATGCGTGGCCTCCATCCTGGGCCGCGGACGTGGAGGCGTGGCGACGTGGAGCCGTACAGCACCCATCCCGGCACGTGCAGACACGGCGGGGTCCCGGGTCTTGGGTCCTGTCCTCCAATATCGTTGAAAGTAGTGCTCGGGGCTCAGAGCCGGCCTCGAGGTGGCGCCTGCGGGGTTTCGAGTCCCCGCAGGTATGGGCAAGTCCCGGGAAACCCGATTGAGCACAGGTATCCGGGCCTCGCGAGACGTGGCTTGGACGTGCAACAGTGTAAGATATGGGTTAACAGTGCCGTACTGGTGCCTTTTTACCCATGCTTGTTGTGAAAGAACTTGGCTCTCCCTGGTTCACTGTGGTAATCGGGTTGGAGAGGACGTGACTGGAGTAGGTGGATGCATTAAATGCGCGGTATGGTTGAGGAGCAGGAAGCTTCCTCTTCGTGGGGCTTCGAGGGAGGTTAGTGGAGCGCTCCTCGAGCCGCGGAGGGCTCGGGTGAGCGAGGTTGAGCTCCAGCTCGAGGCCTAGGGTTGATGAGCCTCGAGGGATAGGTATCGTGCTGGGGCGCTCGAGGTCCCCGCGCGGGGTCCCGGCGATAGTGGTGCTAGCTGTAGGTGGCTCGAGGGTCGTTTCTTGGAAGGTTAGCCTAGCTGGTTTTATTATTGGTGTTCTAGCTTAACCTATTTGTTTGCGTTGATTGGGGTACCCCTTTGGTGTTCCCCCGACAGTAGCCCCGAGCCCTTGTTTGAGTGTTTGCACTCGAGCAGGGGCTCCCGACTGGGATCTCGAGGTGTATCCAGCGATCTCGAGGTTTGGTTGCTTTGATTCCGTGTGTCGTGGAGCGACACCCGGTGGTAGCCCCCGAGGCCACGGGGGAGTGGTTGGCTCCCTCGTGGGCGTTTTTGTGAGTGTGAGTTAGTTGTTTTTTTTAGGTTCGGGGGTGTCGAGCCCCCGAGTTTTTTACCCTCTTTCGTCGAGGGGTGCCAGGCTGAACCGACGGCCGGCACTTCGAGCCGTTCGGCACGCCGTCCCTGACTTGTCATCCGCGAGTCCTTTCGATCGAATGCGAGGGGGGATGCCTCGTACTACCACGAGCGGGCGAGTATCGAGGTTCCCGGTGAGCTGGTAACGGGAATCCATGAGACCTGTGCCCCTTCGTAGGGGTCGACTGTAGCCCGGAGGCAATCTCATAAAGCATGGGTGCTCAGTCTGCAGGATGTCGGTCCATTCGATAGGACCCGGTGGCTCGATTCCTCCTCCGAGGGGATCTCACTGCATGTCGTGCTCCCCGCCTTGGATACACTGAGGGGCCTCGAGGGCTTGGCCCTCGAGCGATGCTGCGAGTGGCGCCCCTTGGTGTCCCTGACCGGGTCTCGAAGCCGGCTGTCGAACCCTCTTCGAGGGCCAGCCTTCGCTGCTTCGAGACTTGGCCGGGGCCCGTTTTTACCTTCTGGAAGAAGCCCCGTCGCTTGGAAACCTTCCCCCTTGGGTGCGCCTTTTAGGCGAGGTAGTGGAGTCGTGGCGCTAGGGCGACCGACAGACGTCAGGAGCGGCGGCGTTGGTGGGACCGGAGAAGTGGGACGAATGCGGAGTGTTGCCGCTTGTACCGTCGACCAGCTCGAGATCGCGGTTAGGTGGGCACTTAAATGCGTGCGGTTACTTTTTCCGCGTCGTGGGAAACCCCGCCCGCTGGGGTTTTCTCTATAAATATCGAAAGAGGGGGAGAGGGACCCTTTACTTTGCCTTTGCCTTCCTTCACCGCCGCCGTAGCCTCCGCACGCCTCTTCCCGAGTAGTCGATTGGGAATTTTCCGGCCGTCCTCCACTGCTCGGGTACGCGCCGTCATCGCCAGGCTGCCCAGACACAAGCGCTGCCGGCCGAAGACGGGAGCGGAAGGTGACGCACGCGAGATGGACTCGTTGTGGGCCGGCCTTCTTCGTCCCAACTCAGGGAGGGACCCGCGTGTGGGCTATCCCGTCGGCGGATCACGGAGCCGCACCCGCCGGAGGGGTACGTGGTGAGCTTCAGCGCTACCACCCATGGGGCCGGTGTTCCGCCGAGCCGCTTCATGCGGCGTCTGACCCACCACTACGAGGTGGAGCTGCAACACTTCTCCCCAACTCAATTTCGCACGACCGCCATCTTCGCGCGGTGTGCGAGGGGTACCTGAAGATCGCGCACTGGGAGATGTTCGTTCACCTCTTCCGGGCGAGCTCTTCATCAAGGCCTTGAAGCCCAGCGGAGGCGGCTCGTGCGCATGGCTCCCTCACCGTCACTGCGAGGGCTGGGACCTCGTCGGCCAATGTCCCCCGAATACCTCGCTACAAGCTTTCCACCAACCAGGCTGGGTGGGACGACCACTGGTTTCACCTGCGGAATGAAGGTGTCTCCTTCCGCAGTACCCGGCGGGATCCTCACTCGCCCGAGAGAAGTGGACCTGGGGTGTCGCGGCGGACAGGCAAGCCACCTGTTCCGCTGATGAAGATGATGAGGATGCTGGTGGACGAGAAGAATCTGACGTTCAGGCGTCATCTGGGCGTTCCATCAGCGAAGGGTTCTTCCGCTGGCGGACCGCCCCCTTCTTATGCACGATGGCCGAAGGCCAGCTCGAGGCGCTAAATCGGTCGGGATGGCCGAGGAAGGCTTCCTCGGAGCGAGGGCGTCTCCCGGGTGTCATCACGATCCAAGGGTCGTTCTTCCCGAGGACGCCAACCTGATCGCCATGGCACCCGACAGGGGTGTCTTGACTGGTAAGCCCCCCTCGAGCTAAGCTGCCCCGAGCCTCTCCCCCTTTCTCTTCTCCGAACTTTGTACATTCTTCTTGTGGTTTTCTCGTCATGCTTCTTCTTCCTCGCAGGGGAGTTTACTTGTCGTCGTCGAGGCCCCGGTGAGGGAGGACGCCGCGGATACCCAGGTGAGGCGCCTCTCTGCTCAGAAGCACAAGGGAGCAAGGATGCCAGAAAGAAAGAGAAAACAAAAACTTGCGTCGCTCGGCTCGGGAGCAGAGGCTGGCGAGGCGCTCGTCGTAACCGGCCAGTCCTGGAGATGGGTCCCCGATCTCACTCTTCGAGCTCGGAGGAGAGATTGATGAGAGGAGGAAAGTGACGAGAGGGGATGGATCGCGTCTGAGGCGCGCGGGTCTCGACGTCCGGGCTGACCGTCCTCTTTGCAGGAGGATGTCTTTGGAGGTCCCTCGGGCGAAGGGATCGCGCGGAGCAGCCGCTGAAGGCGTGCCGAGCCCTCCTCGTCGGGGGGCTCAAGCCCGTTGAGCTCCTGCTGACGTGCCCCCGACGCAAGGAAGCCTCGGACCCGGGGCGCCGTCGCCGCGGCACAGAAGGAGGCCACGGCCACGTCTGCCCAGGCGGGGGGTCTCGAGAAGGGCCCCCTCAGAAAGCGGCAACACGTCGAGAGGGACTCGGGTCCGATCGCCGCAAGTCCCGAGGGCGGCTCGACGCCCGCGAGGAGCGGGGCAACATGAGGGGCGTCGAGCCCCAGCCCATGATGCCGCGGCGGGGAGCCATGAGCGCTCCCGGATCTCTCACCGCACCGTCGTCGGGAGAAGGAGACCGACGCGGGGGACGCGACCGCCGCACGTTGCGCCGGAGCAGGTTCCCGAGCCCGCGCAATGAAGGGGCCACGAGGACCCTCGAGGGGGACACGGTCCCCTCCCCCGGACAAAAGGCAGGAGGAGAGCACCCCACTGGGGTCGGCCACGAGACGCATCGGGCGCTTCCCCCCGTCAGCCACGTGGAGACGGCTCAGGGCGTGGCTCGACGCTATGGGTTGGCTCGAAGCCCCTGAGCGGGTCGGCGATTCGGGGAAGAGTCCCGCCCTCCACTTTGGGTAGTAGGTATCCTTAATTCGTTGGTAGGGAAACTTTACCTTTTAACCTTGGTGATATGGCCTTTTTCTGGCTTTTTCAGGGAAAAGCCCCCGGCAGAGATGGTCCCCGTGGGTCCAAGCGGCCAAGACCTCGAGTTCTGCCGAGGTCCAAGCACCTCGAGGTATGGCTCCTTCTCCGTGGGGAGCCGCCTGGGCTGGAGGCTCGAGCGGCATGGCTCGGGGAACCCAGATGGCCGCCGCGGATCTTGGTGAGGCCGACGCGTCGACCACGGGGTCGAAGCTTTTTCCTGTTTCTGACGACGTTGTTCTTCTTTTCAGCAGGGACCACGGATCTGGCGCCAACCTGCCGCCACCGCGTCCGTCGGCACCGCATCCTCCTCTTCCTCCTCCTCCCAGATCGCCTATCGAGAGGGCCACTCCTCCCCCCGTCGCGACGACACTCGGGGGGAGCTCCCGAGACAGCATGGCTCCGTTGGCGTCTGGGGCTGAAGGGTGGCGGTCCTCAGTTCCCGGTCGACGCTAGCCGACCCGCGGAGAAGGGAAGAGGGAGAGCGTCGTTGGAGAGGGTGCCGACGTGGAGGGCTCCTGGAAGCTGGAGCGGGATGCGCCGCCCCCGTCAGGTAAACAGGGCTCAACCTGGATTAGCGCTCGAGGCACCGGCCGGTCGACAAGACGCCGGAGGACCGACGAGGGGGGAGGGTTGGCGACGATCCACCCTTCGAGCGCACCTACCACTCAAGTCCCTGCCTCTACCCGGGCCTACCCTTGCCTCGACTAAGCAGCAGGAGGAGACGCGGAGGTCGGGATGACACCACCGGTGCGCCGGTTGGTGGTTGCAGCTGGCGTTGCTTGAGCCGAGGTCGAGGCCCGCCCACCGTCGAGCTTGATCGACCGGTGGTCATATCCCGACCGCCGAGCCCTCCCGCGCCCTGATCCCCTGGAGCGATCGGCTCGGCAGGGAACTCTGCGGGAGGCGGGGTTGATCTTAGGGAGGCTGGCCGCGCTCGTGGCGGAGGCCGGAGCAGTCCTTCGCGTAGGAGCGGGAGGTCCGCGCAGGCGGCGGCTGCCCTCGCAAGGCGCGGCGCAACTCCAAGAGCTCCGTGCCGAGCTGATATCGGAACGCCCCGATGGCGAGCGGCTCACGCCGCACAGGCGTGAGGCTCGGGCTGCTCTGACGAGGCCGCTCAGGCAAGGAGGAGGACCACCACCGCGCTGTCGAGGCGGAGGCGTCGAAGAAGGATGCCGCGATGCTCGAGTGAGGCCGCTACCGCCCGGTCCGCAGCGGACGGCGAAGGAAGGAGCTAGAGGGCCCAGGCGAAGCCGCCACCACCCGATCCGCTCGAGCGGCGAAGAAGGAGGCCGAGGAGGCCACAGACGGAGTCGCCACCCCCAGTCTTTAGTACGGAGGCGGCGCGCAAGAGGTGATCCGGAAGGATCTGTCCCCTTGCCATACGGCAATCGGGTCGAAGGCCCGGCATGCTGAAAAGCTTGACTGCTGTCCGAGAAGCTAGGCTCGAGCATCCGATCGAGGCCTCGCCAGCGACCCTCCCGCTCTGGCCGCGCACTGCGATGGTAATTTTCATGCTTTCCTTTGCCTTGATTTCGAGGTTTTTGTCACTCGGTTCGCCTCTTTCTTTTGTTTGTTGCACAGAGGTCGAGTAAGACCGCCGAAGGCTTCGTGAGACGAACGGCGCCTCTCGTGGATCAACTTCAAGATGAAGCCATGGTGGCGGAGCGGGCATGCGTTACCCTCGACAGCTCGGCTCCATGTGGGGTGCCCCTCCTTGGCCGGGCAGAGGGCACGGTGGCTCGGGCCGCGACTGGTGGAACGCCTTGTGCTCTTTGACGTGGCCGCGCGGGACCGCTCGCGCACCTCTCCACCATGGCGGTCAAGCGGCGCTCGCGGCGTCCGCTCCGGCTTCCGCTTCCCGGTCAATGTCGTCGCAAGGGCTTCATCGAAATCGAGGGGAGGACGAAGAATGGAACGACCGCCGTGCGAGAAGATCCTCGAGAAGGTGGACAAACCGGGGGCGCGTTCGCGAAGTCTTCGGAGATTGTGTTGCCTCTTACCAGCAGCGGTGTTTAACCCTGCCTCCTTCCTGCCTGGACGTCAGGTTGAGCCCGCTGCGGAAGATCTCGGGGAAAGTACCAGACCGACGAGGATAAGGCCTGCGTGCCAAAATTTGGGCGTCGAGGCCCTGTAAGAGATTTATGTCATGACTTTGGCTTGTCGAGGTCAACATGTGTATATATGACTTGTTTGTTTAACGAAGCCTTTTCTTTCACATTTATTCGATCTTTTCTCTTTGTCGTTAGCTCAGTTCTGCAGGCTTGGTCGTGGTTCCTTCGATAGCGTCATGAGTCCTCGAGGAAGGCTAGTAGGGTACCGTAGCCGGGCGTAGTTGGCTCTACAGTCGACGCCTCCTGACTCTTGGAAGCTCGAGGTATTTTCGGACTTAGACGTTGCTATTTTCGCTCGAGGTACATTGAGATGAGGTCGAACTTTTTGAAAAGAAAAACGCGTTTTTCGGTGTCTGGGGGGAGTCCCCCCTGTCACCCCCGAGGGAGGCTCGACCCTGGGCAAAGACAGGGTCAGGCTACCTAAGTTGCTAGTAATATAAAAGACATGCACGAGTTTGCTCATTCAATTAACATGTTTGACAAAGCAACAAAATGAACAAGGCCTCGAGGCCTTTAAGGGTAGAAGCGACGTAGCTGAGATATGTTCCTGCGTTCGTCAGGATCCTGCCTTGACCATAGAGCTTGTATGTTCCTGGCTTGAGCACCCGCTACGGTGTACGGGCCCTCCATGGAGGGGTTGAGCTTGTGGCCCCCGATTATCCGGCAGTCGTTCGAAGCACAGGTCCCCACCGCAGGTCCCTCTTGCGCACGTGTTTTGTGGTACTCGAAGCTGTTTGATGGTAGCGCGCGGAGTTGATGAGCGCCACGTCTCGGCCTCCTCGAGCTGTCCTTGGCGTTGACGAGCCTTTCATCTTGGTGTGCTCGTTGTAGGCTCGAAGTCGAGGGGAGCCGTACTCGAGGTCCGTAGCAATACAGCCCGGCGCCGTAGGTTAGGAAGAACGAGTGTAATCCTGGTGGCTCGACTCGGCGTGTCCTGAGGCCCCAAGCACCGAAGGGAGCTCTGCGCCCACCCTTTCCGAAGTTTTTGAGGGTCTTGAACAGCCTCGGCTTCAGCCCTATGGAGTATCATGCCTTTGCGCGCTCGCCCTGCCGTGTCATTGAGGGTACTCGACCGAGGCCCAGGTCACGCGAATGTTGTTGTCGTCGCAGAAGTTGGTGAACTTTTGCCCGTGATTGGGTGCCGTTGTCGGTGGATGATGACGTTGGCACCCCAAAACCGGTCATGATGCGCGATGAACTCGACAGCCTCTCGGGGTGGTCGCCTATGGGACTTGGCCTCGATCCACTTTGGTGAATTTGTCGATGGCCAGAGCAATGGTGTACTTTCCAGTTGTCGTCTGAGGGGCCCATGAGGTCGAGCCCCCAGACGGCAACGCCAAGTGATGGGATCATCTGCAGGGCGTCCGGGCTGGTGCGTTTGCTTGGCGTAGAACTGACACCCTTGGCAAGCTTGGACAGGCACTTGGCGTCTCCGATGGCGGTTGGCCAGTAGAAGCCTTGCCG
Organism: Coix lacryma-jobi var. lacryma-jobi; assembly: GCA_009763385.1. Taxonomy (NCBI): domain Eukaryota; kingdom Viridiplantae; phylum Streptophyta; class Magnoliopsida; order Poales; family Poaceae; genus Coix; species Coix lacryma-jobi. Next base: position 30,395,630 of record CM019828.1, read on the forward strand.
GAAGACGTTCCACCAGGGTCCTTGGCGCTGCTTGGTGGCCGCACGCCCCGAGTGCATGTCGTCGAGGAGCCTGCGCCCTCCTCGAGGGATCCCGTTGAAGGATCCTGATGGGCTGCGCTTACGCTCTCCTTTCGTCGCCGTAGATGAGTAGGTCTTGGCCTTTCGAGCGATCGTCGGGCCTCCGTCTTATCACTCCGTTAGCACCCTTGCGCCAGGTAGTCGAGGAAGGGCGTCCGCCAGTCGAGGGGGTCGCATGAAAGAGAGCGGTGCGTATCACTCTGCATTGCCTCATCGGATGTCAGGTGTCGTTCTCAGGGGTGGTCTTAATGGTCGAGCCCCCGCGTCTGGCTCGAGGTTGGCGTCGAGGGGCCAGCCCCCGGGCCGATTTTGACGGAGGCTCGAAAACGTCCCTCGAGAAGACATCTGGTGGAACCGTGCCGCGCGTGGACGCCAAACTTTGCCAGCTCGTCTGCGTGCCTCGTTTATTTTCGAGCGATGTGTTGAGCTCGAGGCCGTATAACTTGTCTTCTAGCTTGCGCACTTCTCCGCTTATGCCTCCATCTTGGGATCGATGCAAGCGCGAAGCCTTCATACCTGGTTGATGACGAGGGCGAGTCCCTCTAACGTCGAGCGTCGGACCCCGACTCGAGGGCGATCGCCCCATTGACAGGGCCTCGTACTCGGCGACGTTGTTGTGGCGCGGGGAAGTGCAAGCGTACAGGTAGCCATTTGGACTCCGAGGGGCGGATGAAGACATGCCTGCGCTGCCCCCGTCTTCATGAGGGATCCGTTCGAAGTCAAATGGTCCAGAGCTCGGCTTGATTGCTGGCCGGCGGGAGCTGGTGCGTCCATTCAGCGACGAAGTCCACCCACGCTGCGACTTGATGGCTTTCCGCTGGGCGTAGTGATGGCCTCCCCCATTAGCTCGCGGACCACTTGCGATGCGCCCCGTGGCTCCCGAATTGTTGATGATCTCAACGAGGGGAGGATGACACACTGTTACGGGATGAGCGATGAATTAGTGTTGGAGCTTGCGCCCTTATGATGAGCCGTAGAGGCAGCTTCTGGATGTGCGGGTACCGGACCTTGGCCTCGGAGAGTACCTCACTGATGAAGTCCACCGGCCGTTGGACGGCAACGCACGACCCTCCTCGTGCCTCTCGACGACTAATGACCGCTCTAACCCTCCTGAGTGGTTGCTGCCAATATAGGAGAAGGACTCGGGGATCGTCACCCTGGGGGCTGTCGTGGTGCACGAGGATTGGCCGAAGTCACAACCCCTTCACCTTGTGTAGGGCGTCCTCGGCTCAAGGGCCACGCCAGCATTCCATCTTCTTCAGCAGCGGTAGAGGGTAGCGCCTTTTCCCCTAGCCCTCGACATGAACCTCTGAGAGCAGCTATGGCACCTGGTCACTTTTTTTACGCCCGTGATGTCTCGAATTGGGCCATCCTCGTGGCTGCGAGATCTTTTTTCGGGGTTGGCCCTCGATCCCCCGTTTGCGGAGATAATTAGCCAGTCGCATCCCCGGGGCAAACCAGACACATTCCTCGGGGTTGAGCTTCCACATTCTTGTCGCCGGAGGCACTTGAACGTGGTCTCGAGATCGCTGATGAGGTTCCCGACTTTCTTGGTTTTTAAACCACCGATGTCATCGACGTAGGCCTCGACAGTTTTTGCCTATTGTTTCGCCAAAGATGTTGCTTCATGCACGTTGGTACGTGCTCCGGCGTTTCGAAGGCCGAATGGCATGTAACGTAGTCACTACTACCAAAGACGTGACGAAGAGGTAGCGGCTCGTTGGATTCTTTCATCCTATCTGGTGGTAGCCGAATATGCATCGAGAATAAGTACTTCACACCCCTCAGTGGATCGCGATCTATCAATTCTCGGTAAAGGAAATGGAACTTTTGGATCATGCTTTATCAGACTAGTGTAGTCTACAACACATCCGCATTTTTCCATTATTTTTCCTAACTAGTACATGGGTTAGTCTAGCCACTCTGGGTAAATACCTCCTTGATGAACACGTCCGCCAAAAGCTTTGTGCACCTCCCGTCGATATCCTCTCTTCTCCTCGTCGAGCGGCGCGGCGTTGCTTCACCGGTCTGGACCCGCCTGGATCTCCAAGTCCGTTCTCGGTGACTCCCGTCGGTAATGCCTGGCTGTCCGAGGGCCCCACCGCAAACCATGTTCGATGGCGCGCTGAGAAAGTCGACACACGCTTCCTTTTAGGCTCTAGGCTGGCACTGATGGCCAGCGTCTTGCCATCGTCGAGGTTGGGTCTACGGTATCAGCTTGGTGTGCTCTCGGCTCGAAGGCTCCGGCGTGATGTTTGCTTCAGGGCCTCGTCGGTGGCCAGGGCCGCTAGGGCTTCGAGCGTCGAGGTGGACGTTGCCTCCCCACGCCTCGACGCACTCCACGTCGCAGTGGTAACTCGTGCTCGTAGGAGGTGTCGATGGTGATACCCATTTCGGCCCCGGCATCTGAGCTCAAGTACGTTTAGTTGGAACCTCCATGAACTTGGCATAGTCTGGCCGGCCGATGGTGGGATGGGTAGGTCCCTTGGAATCCAACCACCGCGAAGGTGATGTCTCCGCGGAATTTTAGCCGCGTCCAAGCAAACCGTATGTCGACTGCGCCCGAGGGGGTGAGCCTTCTTCCCCTGGTGACTCCGTGGAACCCCGAACCTGGGTCGGAGCTTGGGGTTGTTTGTCCCTTCGAAATCCCAAGGTCGAAGTCTCGAGGTATATGACGTTGAGTGCTCGAGCCCCCATCCATGTCAACACCTTGGAGAACTTACGTCGACGCTGACGGGTGTCGGCGCGGGTGTATACGGCCCCCTGGGATTTAGCGACAGGTCCTTATGGTCGCACGGTTATGATCGATTGATCGGCGCGTCGGACCAGTCAGAGTACGGGGGGTGTCGTGGCGTAGCGCAAAAGACCCCGGCGTCTTCTTCTTCTCTTCGAGCTGAGAGCCCGACGGTTGGCCCCCGTAGATCATGAGCAGTCGACGCACCGGGGAACGCCCGTCCCCACGTCCGTCGTTCTGTTTCCTTGCCATGGCGAGGCTGTCTCTCCTTCGCTCGGATTGAGTCATAGCTGTTGGCGACAACCTAGCGTCGGCAAGCCTTAATAGCTTGATTACGGGGCCCCTTGTGATATGAGGGGCTGTCCTCAAGCATCTGTCGAAAACGCCCCGTCAGGGGGGCCTCGCTTTCTTATGTCGAGTGCGGCCTCGAGCACTTCTTCTATCGTCGTCGTATGGTCAGATCGCGCTTCGCCTCTACCTTTGCTTTTCTCTATTCTTTTTGTTGCTGTATGTTGCGGTTCTTGGCGTTTGCTTTGTCGCTTATCATTTAATGAAAAAGGCGGCACGACACCTGAAGTACTTCACGACTACCCTCCGAGGGCGCGGCACACGACATCCGTCCTTTGCCTGTGGCAACGGCCAAAGAAGCCCCACATGCCTCGTCGCCGAGGCAAAGCTGGTTACACGATCCATCAGGCGTCCTCTACCGTCCTGGGATGAGTTAGCGTCCGTAGCTACATGAACTAGTCTTGACATTCGTGCCCGCGTAGGACGCGATATTGTGATTTCGGACTGCTCATCGATAGGCACGTGGGGGCTCGGCGCTTGCTTCGAGAATCGCGCGGCAATCAAAGTCGCGGAGGAGGCTCGTCCCTGCCTGCCTGCAACGCGTAGATCCCAGGGGTGCCGTGGCGCACGCACGTCCCTTGAAATTCCCGATCGAGACCCTGACTAGAGCCCAGTCAGTCGGATGCCGATCCGGCGGGGAGCCCCTCGAGCCACCGGCGGTGCGGTATGTCCCGAGTGAGGTAAGTGGGAGTTGCGTGCGTATGTCACAGACGGGTCGTCGCTCTTGCTCGCCCAGTTGGCAGCCTAGGCGGAAGTCAGAAGCCAAGATATCTTGGGCTCGACCTCCCCGTCATACTTCACGATGTGGCGGTGGATCGGAAGCGGTCGGGGAGGTTAGCTGCGGATGGCCGGCGTGAAGTACTCTGGGGCACGAGGGCTACGAGGATTAGCGGTCCTCAGCGTGTCGTAAGCGCCCCCCTCGATGGCGTATAGGGGGCCACGCTCTGGGCCCCCTTGTCCTTGCGCCGGCGTTGATGTCGTATTGCTGGCGGTGGTTGGGGTGAGTCGCGGTAGGTGGAGGTGTCGACGAACCGATTCCGGACTGCCTGCTCGAGAGGCGCGTCGGCCTGGGCTGGACGGAATGTGCTAGCTGCTCGTTGGACGGGGCTGTCGCGTGTTTCCCAAGGTCCCGCCCGGCCGTGCGCGCTGAGCTCTCGCCGCTGCACACGGCTGTCTCGAAGGAGGTTCTTCATTTCCCCAGATCTGCGTCTGGCGTCAGGTGTTGGAGACGGCGGTAGATCAGGAGC
>CM019828.1:30400536-30426904 GCA_009763385.1 Coix lacryma-jobi var. lacryma-jobi
AAACTTTGAGCGAGGCAAGCCCCGGAGCATTTTTAACTCCTACGGTTTGCAAATGCTTTACAATTAACCTGATATGATTGTTGCATTAGGTTATAGGAGTTGAGTGATACTGTTGATGCATTATTTACTTATCCTTGTCCACCTGCAATTATATCTTGTTATCCCTGTTAAGTCTAGGTTCGTTTATGCTTAGCCCTGCCTAGACCGGTAAAAGTCGGGTGATTTCCTATCTCCCACATATAGGTGGATACTGATCATGTTTAGCCTGGTGCTATCATGGAGATAACCAAGTGATAATTAAATTGAGACCGGGCGGGATGTAGGAGCAGCTGGACATGGGTTTTGTGTGCTAGTAGTCTCCCGTCTGTGTCGATTAGGACCCGACGAAGGCACACCTCAGTCATTTTGAACGCGTCAATCACTTAACGGAGCAGGTGCGGGTACCTCCCGTGAAGCCGAGTAAGGTTTTTTGAGCCGGTGATGGAGATGTTGACGCCTAACACCCAGGGCCTTATATGTACCGTGGGCAGCTATTCTGATCGACCTGGCATGGTCCGAGGGCAGGCAAGGCCTGATCGACCTGGCATGACCGTGGGCAGTTAATAGCTTGAGCGACCTGGCATTGAGATAACCCCCGGTGTAGAAGGGCCCATGGCCGTCCCGCGAATTGGGTTCTCGAACCTCCTGAATTGGTCGCCAACGGCCGCCTGGCAAGGTGTGATCGGGCGAGTGTGCGACATTTTATCCCCAGCTGGTAGGAATCGATTATAATCGCCATCGCTCCTGGTTAGTGAGTAACTTGACTGAGCATGTGTTACCGTAGTAACTTATGGAATTAATGATGGTTATGATGTTGAATCTGAAAGGCTATTGATGAAATAGTCACTCTTGTCTGATTAAGTAGTCAAGTGTTTGCTCTAGATCAGGTGCAAATCTAGTTAATCAGGTTGATTACATAAAATTGACTGCTTACCCTCAAAAGATGATTATCTAATAATAAAATGCTTTTGCGCACAAAGGCAGGTATGGCCAACCCCAGATACAGCCTTGCATACTCCTTGGTGTCAGTTATTTCTGGTTTTTGGACGGGTAAGTCTAGCTGAGTACCTTCTCGTACTCAGGGTGCTATCCCTTTGTTGTTGCAGATGGGCAATGCTTCTACGGCTATTGCGAGAACTGTCTGTATCCCGTCCCGGGCGATGACTAGACCAAGGGCATGGTCGCCACTTATCTCATCTGTTGCTTTTGCGGACCTGGTCCATTGATGGCACTGTATTTTGAACAATCCAAAACTTATGTTTAAAGACTATGTTGCTTCCGCTACTTCTGTTAAATTATGGTTTGTAATAACTGTTAAACTCCGATGTAATTTGAACTATGTGCAACTGTGTGGTAATCTGTGAGCATGTTCACTGAACTAGTACGATCTTGGCTGGATGTTGTTGAATGATTTGAAATCCTTCCAGATTTCCGGACTACCGGGTTTGTACGAGCTTAAGTACTTGAGGATCTTTGCGTTAAGCGGAGGTTTCAGTGCTTAATCTGGTGCAAATTGGTTGGTTCTGTTACAGTCGTCTTTGTCGCTCTCTTGAAGAGGGTATCTCAGGATCGAGAGGGATACGATGGGTGTAGAGATTTGGACTAATTCCCTTCAAATCTTGAAGTGAATAGCCAAAGACAGATTGGTGTTTTTCTAAGACAAGGGTCAACCTACGGACTTCCTCTTCAGATAGCTTACTGCTAATGATTACGGGAGTCTCGGGGTCTTTGTTTAGAAAGATGTATCTTAGGCCTTCAGGCAGAGGTTTTAGCTCTACGGAAGGTCGAGATGGCTTTTCCGATTCGTCTAAGCGAAACGGTTCATCTGTTTTGGCTTATTCTTCGACAAAGAACTCAGAATCTTCTTCAAAATCAGGCTGAGCCAACTCATAAAGAGTAGAGGTTGTTCGACAATAGAATTTAATGCACGAACGAAAGGTACTGAGTACTCTTTTCCACCGATTTGAACATTAAAGTGCTCTTGACATGGTCCTTGCAAGGCAAGTATGGACCACGGTTGTCCTAAGAAGACGTCACAAAGGACTACATCAAAAATGTAGAAATCTAAGACCATGTCCGCTCCATCTACTTGGATTGGGACCATCTTTAGGATTCCTTCACTTTCCAAGATGTCACCATTTGGGTCTCTTAAACACCGTTAAGTTGGTTGTCGTTGAAGGTCGGGGAATGTTCTGGATACGTAATTACTAGCAAGAACATTAATTCCCACGATAGGGTCGTAAAAGGCAAAGGCCCTTTCTCCCCTAATTTGACAATCTATTATGCTAGGTACTTTATCTATGCGAGGGATGTTTTTTGATACTTCAGCTTCCATTGTCCATTCATGACTCATGACAGCTAAAAGTTCCAAAAGACGCTCTTGGCTATAGATCCCATCAGAGGACTCAGGAAGTGGTTTGTCGGATGGGAGAGCTTGAACGGAGTAGTTCATAGCATTTCCGTAATCCTCAAACACATCATCCTCTATCTCGCCCAAAAATTTTGGAAGAATTTCTCTCCCAGATGTGGACGGAATAGGTTCCACTAAGTCCAGCGACCTAGACTCGGGCTCTTCTTGTGGTTCTACGGTCAAAACTTGGGTTTCTACGACTTCTTCCTCAGGGATTTCATCGGAAACTCCAGTATAAGGAATATTCTCGAGAATTCTATCAAGAACCTCCTTTCCACCTCGTGGAGGAAGATGAAGAAACGCTCCACCTGACGAATGATCAAGGTGAAGAGCGCTCTCTTTCTCTAAACCGACATAAAAATGCTGAAGGAGCACTGGATCGGGTATGGCTAAATCGGGTCCTGAATTGATTAAACCAATAAAACGGTCCCAAGCCTCCCCTAATGTCTCCTTATCATTTTGTCTAAAGGTCAACACTTCTACTCGTAGTCGTACCACTCGGTGGACAGGGAAATACGTCAAGATAAACTTGGTCCGTAAAGTTCCCCAGTCTCCTCTGGCACTTCCCACGGTTCGAGCATGCCATGTTTTAGCTGCTTCCGTTAAAGTTTACGGAAACAGCTTCCACTTGACAGTGTCAGGTGAAATGCCCGAAATGTTCAAGCATGCACAGACTTTCTAAAACTCACGTAGATGTGTGTAGGGATTTTTTGATCCCGTAAACATGCTCTCCTGAACTTTGTTAATAAAGTTAGGGCACAATTCGTAACTATCGGCATATATAGGTTGTGATGATGAATGTGGCTCTAATCGCGAACTCTTAGGAGCTGCGAATTGTTAGATAGATTGGTTCTCCATGCAGAGAGGGTAAAGATGATCCTAACTCTAGTCTCAAAAAAATTAGCTACCATTCCCCGGCAACGGCGCCAGAAAAGCTTGTTGACACCTCAGGTGGCACGCAGAAGAAACCGCAAGCACACGGCTGTCAGTTGTAGCTTTTCACCTCAGAGTATTCCGGGGTATCGAATCCACGAGGAACGTGAAGTGATTTTGAGAAAACTAGGGGAATAAGGATATCTAGGATAGATGAAGGGAACGAGCACTATCTACTGGGGTAGATCCTAGTTCTATTAGAATTCTAGTGATTTAAGTTCTTTACTAGTGTACTGTGGGCGTACTAGCCTTTACCACTGACTTAGGTTGAACGCTAGCACAACGAGCCCTACTGTTAAACTAGACCAACTACGTGGTGGAATTCAAGGCGCACAGGGCTGTCACCACCTGCTTGCTACCACAGCTATCCGGGGGCCTAGCCGTATTCACTGGCAATATATAGCCTAAGTGCCACACTTAATCTATATATTAATACTACTAGCCCTGTACTAGAACTAGAGCACTTGAAACTAATATCAAGCAATGAAACAAACACACAAGTACTGAAAATAAATACTTGAAGATAAAATAGATACTAAGTTACCAAAGTTGAAGCGCAGAGCAGAGAGAAGCAAAGGTCTCCGACAACTTCGGAACTCTCCAGACTTCTACTCTTCTCCTTTCCAGCTCCTCTTCTAGTGAGGCACTCACACTCTCTCTAATCTCTCTAGCATAACAAGTGTGCTAATCTAACCAAATGGTGAGGAATCATGTGAGGCTCCTCGAATGAGAGCTCAAGAGGCCTATTTATAGTGCTAGGAAGCTAGGGGGTACTTTTAGAGTGAAGGGGAGGTCGGTTAGGGTTTAGGGGGTGGCGCCCGCCACCAAACCCTAGCGCCCGCCACCTCTCTACCGCCCATTGCAACCGCCATTCATCCAACGGTCTTCATTTGCTCTCCTAAGTCGGTTTGAGGGTCGGTTAGGGTTTAGACACGTGTCCAAAGCCCACTATCCAGGTGATACTCTTCTTAGCCCTTGGATCAAACCGTCTTAGTGTGCAATGGCCAGGATTTGAGCTTGAGGTGACTCCCACAGATCGATGACGTGGCTTGGGCCACTTTTGGCACGAGTGACCTGGCGGCCGCCAGTAATAGGTGGCGGCCGCCACCTTGCTCAGGCCCAAATGGGCCAGAGTGGCTTGGCCTTGCTCCTGGTACTGTTGTTTGGCCCAAATTCCATCATTTCCTGCATTCAGATAAGAAACTATGCACATGTGGAAATAGGTTAGTTATAAACCAAATCTTCTACCTTTTATGTTGTTTTACCTTGGTTTTGGGTGAAATGTTGATGGTGAAATGATGCTTTAAGCACCGTCAACAGCGGCCGCCAGTTAAGAATGGCGGCCGCCACTCCTCCTTCGCCGGGCATCGAGCGGGAGAAGGTAAGCCTCCTAAAATTCAAAGTTCCAAGGTTGAAATGGCATGGTTGGGCCTAAAGAGGCCTTTCTCGGGGTTTTGAATGGACTGGGTGCATGAAATGGACAAGGGGTAAACTGGGTCCATCCATTAATTGTCATGGGCTTGAGCTACTTCAAAGTTAATTATATCAATTTCGTTTAGCTCATTTTTATCATAGTCATAGAACATTTTTAATCTTTGTCCATTGACTTTGAAGAATTGCCCATCGTCACTTTCTAATGTGACGGCTCCATGGGAAGAGGTTGCAACAACCTTGAAAGGTCCTTCCCATTTGCTTCGGAGTTTACCATGTCCGAAAAGTCAAACATGGGAGTTAAAGAGTAAAACTTTATCTCCTACTTCGAACTCTTTCTTTTTGATCCGTTTATCGTGCCATCTCTTAGTCCTCTCTTTATAGAGCTTGGCACTATGATAGGCTTTCTCTCGCCATTCTTCTAGTTCAGAAATTTGCATCCTCCTATTTTTGCCAGCTTGGTCAAGGTCCATGTTCCAATTCTTAATGGCCCAATGAGCTTTGAACTCAAGCTCAACAGGAAGATGACAAGTTTTCCCATAAACTAGTTGGTATGGGGACATTCCAATCGGGGTCTTATAGGAGGTCCGATAGGCCCACAGAGCTTCGGGTAACTTATGTTTCCATCCCTTTCCCACTTCTTCTACCGTCTTTTGCAAGATATTCTTTATTTGTTTATTAGACGTTTTGGCCTATCCACTTGTTTGGGGGTGGTATTCAAGGGCTACATTATGTTGGATTCCTTGACTAGCTAAGAAATGTCGGAAGCTCTTATCTATGAAATGAGGGCCTCCGTCACTAATGACTAGTCTAGGAACTCCAAAACGAGGAAAGATGTTTTCTTTGAACATTTTCTTCGAATGTTTAGCGTCTGCCGCTCGACAGGGTATGGCTTCTACCCATTTCGAGACATAATCCACAGCCACAAGAATGTACTCGGCGTCATAGGATTTAGGAAAGGGGCCCATGAAATCTATACCCCAAACATCAAACAACTCAACTTGGAGATTGTTCACGAGAGGCATAGCATCTCGGGCATTAATGTTACCATGCTTTTGGCAACGAGGACAACGTCTCACAAAATTCTTTGTGTCCTCGTACATGGATGGCCAATAAAAACCACTTTGCCATATTTTAGCATGTGTCCGAAAAGCTCCATAGTGTCCTCCATATTCGGCGGAGTGACATCTATCTATGATTTTTGTTGCTTCTTCTATGGGGACACATTTTCTCAAGAGTCCATCTGCACAGACCTTATAGAGATATGGTTCATCCCACAGGTGCATTCTGCTTTGATATAGCAGTTTCTTTTTATTCTCCCCCGGCGGGGACATAGCCGGTGACTATAAAATTCACGATGTTTGCATACCATGGGTTGGTATACGTGACTTTTAGAAGGGTATCATCGCGAAGGAAGTCATTTATTGGGAGATTGTCTGAATTATTGACTTGTAGTCTAGACAAGTGATCAGCTACTGAATTCTCTACTCCTTTCTTGTGTCTTATTTCCAGGTCAAATTCTTGGAGGAGTAGGATCCAGCGGATCAACCTTGGCTTAGCATCTTTCTTAGTGAAGAGATATTTTAGAGCAGAGTGATCGGTATAAACAATCACCTTAGCTCCCACTAAGTAAGATCTAAACTTGTCTATGGCAAAGACTACGGCCAAAAGTTCCTTTTTTGTGGTTGCATAGTTTAGCTGGGGGCCAGTCAGGGTCTTACTAGCATAAGAAATAGCATAATGCTTCTTATCTTTAGTTTGACCAAGGACGGCTCCCACAGCATAATCACTAGCATCACACATGATTTCGAATGGCAAATTCCAATCTGGGGGTTGAATGATTGGTACAGAAGTTAGAGCCTTTTTCAGAATATTGAAAGCTTGTAGACAATCCTCGTCAAATTTGAACGGGACGTCTTTTGCTAACAGGCTCGTTAAGGGTCTAGCGACTTGTGAGAAATCCTTAATAAACCTTCTATAAAAGCCGGCTTGGCCCAAGAAGCTTCGGATTTCTCTCACATTAGTGGGTGGTGACCAATGTTCAATTATATTGATTTTGGCTTTATCCACTTCTATCCCACGTTCTGAAATTCGATGGCCTAGGACAATTCCTTCCCGCAGCATGAAGTGACACTTTTCCCAGTTAAGAACTAGGTCCTTCTCTTCACAGCGTTGGAGGACTTTGTCTACATTGGCTAGGCTATCGTCAAAGGTTTTCCCATAGACCGAAAAGTCATCCATGAATACCTGCATGATTTGTTCAATCATATCAGAAAAGATGGACATCATACACTGTTGGAAAGATGCCGGCGCATTGCAAAGTCCAAAGGACATGCGTCTATAGGCATAAGTTCCATACGGGCATGTGAAAGTGGTCTTACTTTGGTCATCTGGATGGATTGGAATTTGGTGATAACCGGAATATCCGTCCAGGAAGCAAAAGAAGGAATGGTTTGCCAATCTCTCTAGCATCTCATCTATGAAAGGAAGTGGGAAATGATCTTTCTTTGTGGCTTTATTTAGCTTCCTATAGTCTATACACATCCTCCATCCAGTGACAGTGCATTGAGGGATTAACTCATTTTTCTCATTCTTAACGACTGTCATGCCTCCTTTCTTTGGAACTACTTGCATGGGACTTACCCATTCACTATAAGGAACTGTATAAATAATTCCCGCGTGCAAGAGTTTCAGAACCTCCTTTTTCACGACTTCACGCATAGCGTTATTAAGTCGTCTTTGGGGCTCTCTTGAAGGGGGTATCTCAGAATCGAGAGGGATACGATGGGTGCAGAGATTTGGACTAATTTCCTTCAAATCTTGAAGTGAATAGCCAAAGACAGATCGGTGTTTTTCTAAGACAAGGGTCAACCTACGGACTTCCTCTTCAGATAGCTTACTGCTAATGATTACGGTAGTCTCAGGGTCATTGTTTAGAAAAATGTATCTTAGGCCTTCAGGCAGAGGTTTTAGCTCTATGGAAGGTCGAGATGGCTTTTCCGATTTGTCTAAGCGAAACGGTTCAACTATCTCAGCTTCTTCTTCGACAAAGAACTCAGAATCTTCTTCAAAATTCGGCTGAGCCAACTCATGAAGAGTAGAGGTTCTAGCTTGATCGAGAAGATCTGGTTCTGGTGGTTGTTCGGCAATAGAATTTAATGCAGGAATGAAAGGTACACTACTAGGTTTTCACCCTATTGCATTGGGCAAAATTTGATGTTATAGGTCTAAAATGGATGCAAAAGCTCGTTTCCGCATCAATTTGTCGGTCGATGCAGCCGATGCAATTATCCCAGATGCAATAGCCTTTTGCATCAGTTACTTGTGGTCGATGCGAAGCAGCTTTTGCTTCGGATAGTCGTTGTCTGTTTCATCAAAAATGTCTGATGCATTAACTTATTGCATCTAAATCATGTTGGTGCAATACATCTATTGCATCGGATAGTCGTTGTCTGTTTCATAAAAAATGACCGATGCATTAACTTATTGCATCTAAATCATGTTGATGCAATACATTTATTGCATCGGATATGGTACGATGCAATAGACTGTATTGCATCAAAATTAGGTTCGATTCAATATAATCTATTGCATCACCAATTTGGTTTGATGCAAGAGGTTCTATTGCAACACCATTTTGTTTGATGCAAGAGGTTGTATTGCATCACCATTTTGTTTGATGGAAGAGGTTGTGTTACATCACCATTTTGTTTGATGCAAGAGGTTGTATTGCATCAATGATATGATGGATGCAATTGAAACTTTTGCATCGACATGAGGTTCGATGCAATACAAAGTATCACATCTACATGACCGTGGATGCAATAAAAGCTATTGCATCGACAAGATATTTGAAGAACGACCAATAATAGCTTTGAATTCATTGCACAGGAAATCATTAAATTACAAAATTCAATGGCACAAAAGGCAATTATATTAATAAATTGGATAATAATCATTCAATAGTTTGTACAATGAAAGGAAGTCACATGGCTTCCTATTTCCAAATGAAATTGCAAGGTCCAAATGCATTAGAAACCACTATCTTATGGTACTAATAGATGCAAGTCATAAAGACGAAGACATGTGTCTTATCACATAACATGGCATATTTTTTGTTGCACAATCTTTGAATCATTTCAGCTTGTCAAGACTCCCTCATTGTTGATCTTCATGAGAAAAGTCAAAATGACATGCATTAGTAATATATATATAGTTGATCACATAGCTGGATTGAAACATAGGCAACACATGATATGGAACAATATTTTTGGGATTAAGAAATACAATGGATACTTAAAATGAGAGCTGATTGATCATACCTTTTCTCATTTATTTTTTGCTTTGTCGCTTTCTTCTGTCAGCAACCTGTCTAAGTGTTTGTGATTGAATATATGACACTGTATCATTGTTATCTTTATCATTTGGGAAAAGAGCTCTGTTGGCACTGCCGCGAGTGAAGCGAATAGGTAGGGTACTGTTATTGGTCGTCAACGATTGATTGTCCTATACAACCTGCACAAACCAGAAGATTTGAACGAGCAATCAGCACTTAGCGATCTGTTGAGCTGCAGGTAATGGTTTCGAAGTAAATTACCTGTTCCACATGTTCTGATTCTTGGATGGGACTGGGAATAGCATTAGGTGCGTCTGAAGGATCACTTTGAGTGGGCAAGGCAGCTTTTGTGGCAACCTTCATATCAGGAAAAAAATATTCACACTTTATGTCAGAATACATGTAGTTGTCCATTACATTTTAGTTTCCATTAATCAACAAAATAATACCTTTGCTGAATCTGCAACATCTAAACCATGAACGATATGTTCAATACCAGTAGCATTAGTTGTGAATTCTGAAGGTTGAGTGGTTGTTTCTGCAGTTTTAGGGGATGGTGTGGTTGTTGCAGCAGTCTGTCATTGGTGATATGAGGAGGAGCATTAGCAATCAAGTTTTACTAAAAATAATGATGCTGCTAACAATTAAGAATTAGTAATCTTACCAAAGGCGGTGCTTCATTGCGTTCTTTGAATAGTGAGAAAAACTCTTGCCTTAGTTCTTCTCTAATCTTGTCAAATGTACTCTTCAATTCTTGTTGCAGTAGCAAAATTTGTTCCTTGTCACTCTCCCTCTCAGCGGCTTAAACGGTAAGTTGTTCTTTTAACTTCTCTATCTCAGCTTGCATCTCACTATTCTTCTGTTGTGCTGCTGCTGCTATTGCTGTGACACGAGCTTGCTCTTCAATTCGTTCTTGCATAAGTAGGCTTCGGGTTGGATAATTTGCCATGTATCCATGTCCAGGACCTTTCTTGCTCTTGCAGCCAGTGGTTTCCTTGTAGGTTTCATGAAGAATCTGCCTTTCTTGTTCTTCTGATATGTCACACCCAATTTTAAGAACAAAATTGAATGCAATAACTCATGTGTGCCCAGAGATCAGTCACACACATAAGCCACAAATTAAGAAGTACCATCACATATGTTTAATACATAGCGAATATTATTCAAAGTCTTTACATAGCAGCGGATAAATAAAGTATCTCTCGCGGTAGCTCCATCACAGGGAAGATGACTGGTTGACAGCAAGACTAGAACTCTTCAGGGAAGTCGTCGTTACCATAGCAATCTGTTACCCATCCGGGATTTTTATCCAAGTAGAAAGAAAATAACAAGCATAAGTACATCTCGTACTTAACAAGTGTAACATGGGGTTCATGAGGCTCAAATAAGGCTGACATTGGTTAAACTGCAATAGCTTTTAGTTGACTCCATTTTAATATTAAGGTGAACATATATGGATGCTTAAACCCAATCCACATGATCATAATAACTGAAACATAGCAATTAGGTAATCAACATGTGCAACATAACTAAACAACATATAACAACTAATCTGTGAGTTTTCCGGGCCGCTCGTAACCGTGAGCACGGCTGATATATCAGTTTTTACACTCTGCAGAGGTTGTACACTTTACCCGATGAGTCGTGATATCCAGATGCCCGGGTTAATTACTCCCATAACACTTCCGAGGTGAGCGGGCAGGATACACGCCAAGCCTTCAAAGGTTTCGTCTAACAAGTTAGGGCCGCTAGGTCTTAAGGCAAGGGGAAGAAGGGTCTCTCAACCTTGCGGCACGCAGGCAAAGTGAAAGTAGCCGCCCTAAATCCAGCTCGGCAAGACCCAACGCGCCTATACAGGTGTCCACTAACAAGCTAGAAAAGGTCCTTATACTGAGCTAAGGTCAGAGCCATATAACCCTCATGGTTGCACTGTATGTCCCAGCTTTTGCTGACAGGAGGCCCTAAACCATGTTGCTAAAAAGATCAAATTTTATTCACCATTATTAGATCATGTTTGGTTTAAGTAAAGCTCTAGCAAAACTCTACCCATATGCATAGCATCCCAAGATTGACAAGGTAACGGGTCAAAAGTCTAGGGTAAACTAGATAGGAGATCAAAATTAGACACATGCATATGAATTTAGATGTTCATGGTGAATAGGTCAACAAGGAGGATCCCATGCTATACTTGCCTGATTCAGTGAACTCTGGTTGCTCTTGGTCGTCGTAGAAGGGTTCCTGATCACCAGCGTATGTCTCACCATCTATACTCGATTACCACATCAACACACAATCATCGGAACACAATCATGCAAAGCAAACAAGCCATAATTAGAACATTACACCAACAGCAAGAAAGTTCAAAAACAGAAACTACGATCCAACACGATCACATAAACGCGAAGATCACGAAAAACGGAATTATAGCGCAAAAGTAATGAGCTAACCAAGTTACAAAACCTTAGTTAGTAGATTAAACCTAACTCAAATTTTAACTACCGAAAACAGTATAGATTTTCATACAGATAGATAGATCTTTCAAACGAATTCTAACGCAACTTGAACGGACTAAATCGGACTAAAAACGTAGAAGTTTATAAGCATTTGAAACAGGTAGGCAAATCTGTAAATAAATCGAAATTGGATTTTGAATTTATCTGATTTAAATCGAATATGCAGATTAGATTGGACTGCGCCTCAATTTGGAAGAAACGCAGGGGCTTAAAAAGGAAGTTTGCACAGACTCAAAGAACAGTGCACGATGGACCGCGGGTTGAGCTTCGAAACCCGAGGGACTCTTTAGCAAAGTTGACAGGCGAAGGGGTATCGACTGCCGGGGACCGTTGATTCACAGATGGGTGGCTCAGATTAGATCTGAGAGGAGCTGGCGGTTTTTACGCCGGCGCGGAGGAGGGAAACGGCTCGCGGCGGCGCCATTGCCGGTAGGCGGCGGCGCTTGCTCGGGTTAGGGCTACGGCGCAGTAGAAACTACGGTAGTTGGTCCAATCGAAGAGGAACTCAAGCGACCATACCTAGAGCAAAATCGAGGTCGGAGACGGTCTGGTGGCGGCGGATTGCTCGATGAGGCGGGAAGTTGGCTCTGCAAACGATGATGAGAGATTAGGGCACTGAAAAGAGAAAAGAGAAAGGAAAAAGCATCAACGGTCTCTGGAGAACCTCGCGGAACTCGGAGGGCACCCTGGAACGACAGAAGCAACGAGCAACGAGTTTGACGGCGGCGGGAACTCGGAGGCGGCGGAGCTTGTCGCGGGAGCAAGTTAGGGCACGGAACGAGGGCTGTTTGCGGAGGAGAGGCGGCGGGTCGCTGGGGATCTTATTAGGGGTCGGTTCGGCCGATTAGGCAGGCGAGGGAGCGTGGGGAGGATGGAATCGAACCCGGGTTCGTATCCTGGCCGGATACGGGAGGGGGAAGGCGAGTGCGGCAATGCTGAGAGACTGACTGGTGGAGCCCAGTCGTCAGCGAGAGAGAGAGAGAGAGACGCGCTCTGCAGCTGGAAACGGGGCTGGGCCGTCGGTTGGGCCGCGCGGCGATGGAGAGGGAAGGGAGCGAGCGAGGCTACTGCGCGGGAGCTGGGCCAGGCAACGGCCCACGCGGCGAAGGAGAGAAAGAAAGGGAAACGGGCCATCGGCCGGCAGGGAAAACTGAGTGGGAGGGGAGGACCAAGCCGGCTGGGCTGGCGCGGGCCAAAAGGAAAAGGAGAGGGAGAGAAGGAAAATGATTTTCCATTTTCCAGAACCGATTTTCAAGAATAAATTTGAAATCCCTTTGAATTCAAACAAGTTTTGAGCAAAAACCAATCATCACAAAAATAAGATATGCACCAGCATGTATGCTTCATCATGATCTTTGGCCTAGGATTTATTTTAGCTTTTGCAAATAATTTATTAACTAGGTTTTATGCAACACACAAAATGCATAATTGAATCATATTGCCTATTGTAAAACTGATGCAAATTTTGGGATGTTACAATTCTACCCCCCCTTAAAGAATCTCGTCCTCGAGATTCCAGCGATGCTTACTCAACAACTGCGGGTAAGACTTTCTCAGATCCTCTTCTCTTTCCCAAGTTGCTTCTGCTTCTGAGTACGATTCCACTGAACCTTGCACATCTTTATTACTCTGCTCCTGGTAACTCTTTCAGCTGTTTCCAAATCTTTGTCGGATACTCATCATAATCAAATCTTCCTTAACTGAGCTCTTCCAACGGTATTAGAAGTTATAAGCATTTGAAACTGATGGCAAAACTGTAAATAAACTGAAATTGATTTTGAATTTAAATTGATTTAAAACGAATTTCAGATCTGACTGGACTGCGCCTCAATTTGGATGAAACGCAGGGGCTTAGATGGAAGTTTGCACAGACTCAACGCACAGTGCGTTGTGGACCGCGGGTTGAGCTTCGAAAACCCGAGGGACTCTTTAGCAAAGTTGACAGGCGAAGGGGTATCGAGTGCCGGGGACCGTTGATTCACAGATGGGCGATGGAGATTAGACCTCGGGAGGAGCCGGCGGCGCTGACGCCAGGGCAGAGGAGGAACACGGCGGCGGCATCGCCGGAGTTGGGCGGGGGAGCTCGGGATTGCTCTATAGAGCGGTAGAGACCTCGGGAGTAGGTCCAATCGAAAGAGGAGAGCAGAGCGGACTCACCAGTGGTGATGATGGCGTCGGTGAGGTCTCTGTGACGGCGGATTGCGCGGCGGGGCGGACAGCGGGGGCGCTGCAACGACGGCGAGCACGGGTTAACGCAAAACCAGGAGAAAACAGAGGGGAAAAGGTGTAATGGCTTCGCGTGACCAAGACGAAGCTAGATAGGAACCTTGCGACGGCTGGAACTCGTTGAAGCGTCGGGTTGACGACGGCGGATCGTCGGCGGCCGCGGAGTTCGTCGCCGGAGCGAACTAGGGCACGAGAGCAGGAGCTTGATGCGTGGGGAGAGGCGGCGGGCTCTCGGGGATCTTATAAGGGGATCGGCTCGGCCGATTTGGCAAGTGAGGACGCGTAGCGAGGATGGACTCGATCTCGGCCATGGAGTCCGAGCCGGATACGAGAGGGAGAAGACGAGCGCGGCACGCTGAGAGGCTGACCGGTGGAGCCCGGTCGTTAGAGAGAGAGAGGGAGCGACGCGCGCGTGCAGGCGGCGAGCGGACGGCTGGGCCGGCGGAGCGGCGCTGCGCGCAGGCGTTGGGCCGGGCGGCGGCCCATGCGGGCGATGGAGGAGAAAGGGAGCGAGCGAGCTGCTGCGCGGGAGCTGGGCCAGGCAACGGCCCACGCGGGCGAAGGAGTGGAGAGGGAGGCAGGCCGGCGGAGAGAAGGGAAGCGGGCCGGCCAGGCCGGTTCGGGCCAAAAGAGAGAAAGGGAGAGGAGGGAGAGGGAAAATGATTTTCCAATTTCCAAATCTGATTTTCAAGAATGGATTTGAAATCCCTTTGAATTCAAACAAGTTTTGAGCAAAAACCAATCATCACAAAAATAAGATATGCACCAGCATGTATGCATCAACATGATCTTTGGCCTAGGATTAATTTTTAGCTTTTGTAAATAATTTATTAACTAGGTTCTATGCAACACATAAAATGCATAATTAAATCATATTGCCTATTCTCAAATTGATGCAAATTTTGGGATGTTACAAACATCCAGAAGTTTGATACAATTCATTAGATTACATGCATTTTCTGCTGGTTTAAACAGATTGTTAACGTGTTGAATCAGCCAAACTGAAACACAAACCATAACCAAATTATCAATTGCATATACAGCTCCAGTTTGAGGTCGTAGGCAAGCTCTTAATAAACTAATCAATCAAAATCCAAACACAGGCCTTGATAGTTCTTAACTAAAAGGTTGCCTTGATCAGAACATGAGCCTCCGCTATAGGCTTAGGGGCCATTTGGCAGAGCTCTACGGAGCGGATTGTCACGGAGAATCATTTACTGACTGTCAAACGTATTTTTCAGTGAGAAGTGATTCTTTACTGATTCTGTGAAGTAATTCTCTGAAATGAACTAAGAGGCTGAGAGCTGAAAAGAGTAGCTTCACCTGATTCTATGAAGTGATTCTCTATCCTGATTTTGAGAGTTTATGCTAAAGAATCAAAGAGAATCATTTTCAGCCACAGAATCACTTCACCAAAGAATCTGGGAGCACAGCTGGAGAATCAGGGAGCACAACTCTCCCAAACAGGCCCTTACAGTTACAGAGCTTATTTGCGCTGAACCTGTTGGCAACAAGTATTATCTAACAATATTTGGAGAAATGGAAAAGTAGCTTCTGGATGTTTGTTAATGAACAAATTGAAGCTGAAATTTGGCTTTCAATAGAGTACCATGGCATACGAATGAATAGCAAGAATGTCACAGAATCACTTCATCAGAGAATCTAGGAGCACAGCTGGAGAATCAGGGAGCACAGCTCTCCCAAACAGGCCCTTACAGTTACAGAGCTTATCTGTCGTGAACCTGTTGGCAACAAGTGTTATCTAACAATATTTGGAGAAATGGAAAAGTAGCTTCTGGATGTTTGTTAATGAACAAATTGAAGTTGAAATTTGGCTTTCAATAGAGTACCATGGCATACCAATGAATAGCAAGAATAACATCCCTTGCCTTATCAATTCATAAAGAATAATCTGAAATGATTAAACACTCTAATATCAGAACCAAACAATAACAAAGGTTGTCATATATGCAAAAGGGTCCAAAGCCTAGTAGTTGACTCCAGCACCTAGATTTGACTCCCCATGGGAGCAAATTTAAGGGTGGTTTAAAAAAATACTTCCTAGTCACGGGGATTTTTCAGTCGGTTGGAAGACTGAGGTTTCTTATTCCAAACAATACCACCATGGAAATAATACCATGGGGGTGGTCTTCCCCCATGATAGCCAAATTTTTCAAGGCTGTCATATCATCAATGTGGCAAATGATTCTGACTGCTACCACTAAAGTGCAGTAGAGAAATTATCTAGAGGACATTTAAGTTGGTAAAGAAATATTTATGTAATTATCAAACTGTCATTTGAAGACACAATTGTAGCCCCTCTTCGTAAAAGTCAAAAACCCATCTAACTTCAGTTGCATTGAACAGTACAGCAGAAGAAACCTGCTGATTTGTTTCCTTCACCAAAAGAATTGCATCTGAAACATTTTTGGTGGAGGATATGGTTTCGACCATACTTGGCAATGTAATAATACTACAAAGAAAAAACACCTAGGGACACAGCTGCAGCAGAAGAACCATCCAACGAAAGTTCAGATCTTCTAACTAATAATACATCAACTATTTTTTCACAATTTCACTTAGACAATACCTGGAAATATTACATTTGAAAACTTTCATATGAGGAATGTGTAAGCGCAAAAATGCACTTGGAATTAAAAGTTCAGCGATTAATAAGTTAACAAGTTCAATGTTCAATATCACTATACGTTTTGGCGGTATCATGTATTATTGAATAAGAGTAAGAAAAATAGTTAGTGATTAAATTTACTGTGGTTTAGCTACCACATAGGTCTGTCTGCTTTTAGGTAGTAGCTAAACACAGGTTTTTTGAAAGGCAGATCTCTTGTAAATGGCCTTAAGGGGTTTGTAAGGCAACCTGTCTTTTGATTCTGATCTATTAGTGTGAACGCCACCATTAGTGTGAACGCCAAAAGCACATGAAAATTGACTGGCATATCCTGTCTTCACGGCAATAACTGCAAATGACTCAATCGCTGCATAATGTAGCCACTATGAAGCATCACCTGCTATATTCATAGACTATGTTGACCCCAAATAGAAATCACAAAACTGAAACAAACATTCCATATACTGGTTACCTTTCATCATAAAGAACTTCTGTTGGACGCGCACATTGTTGGCTCCAGGTTCTGAAGATCTCAACCACAGCCAGGATGAAGGTGGCTCTAAACTAGTTAGGTTGTAAAACCCACAAGCACCAAGCAACATAACCTTTCCATGTTTTTCCAAAATAGTACAAGATGGTGTAACTTTACAAAACCACCAAGAAAATTATTTTGAAAAAGGTGCAAAATATTTATAAGTTAGAACAATATATATATGATATATCTATATCACATAGTGGCATCTTGACACCCTGTTTGTTTGAGCTTTTGGCCACTTTTGGCCTACTAGCTTTTGGACTTTCCAAAAGCCAAACAGCTCCCAGAAGCCAAAAATCCCAAAAGCTCACTTGGCTTCTTGAAGCTTTTTGGCTTTTGAAAGGTCCAAAAGCTACTAGGAAGCCCAAACAAACAAGGCTGCATTTTAGACCAACTATTTTCAACTACGCTGAGAGCAGTTACTTAAGATGTACAACACAAATATCATGGGTGTACCAATTCCTATGCAATAGTTATCATTTTCACAATTCTCAATTTATATGCTATAACATTTTCAGAATGCAACACTCCAGTTACTTTCATGTTAGATGGTAACATTTTCTCATGTTTATGTATGTAAGAGAAGAATACAAAAGTGAACAAACTTAAATAAAAAATGGTACATACCACATGTTTAAAGGAGCAATCAAGTTACCTTCTGAGCAAACATATTTTTGATAAGATCAAGTTATCTTGTGAGCAAACATATTTTGATAAGTAAACAAGGATAAAAAATACAGTACAACAAACAAAGAATTTGTTTGTGTTAGAGCATCTCCAGCAGGGACCCCTACTTGGGCCCCTATATTACTTTTGAGAGCTGGATGGCAAAAAAAAACCCACACTAGCAGGACCCTACTCAGGCTCCCAAAAGTAAAAGGCCCTCAAATTCTCTCCTCAAGCCCCCTCATTCCTAGGGACTCTGGAGGTGGCCCCTACTTTTTTTTTCTCTTTGCCACCGTTCTTCTCCTACTTCAGTGCAGATTCCACCCACACCCAACAGACAGAACAAGCCCCCGGTCCCATATCCCCGCTGAGCCCCTCCCTGGTATGGGCCAAACCTCTCCCCACCAAGCCGCTCCCTGTACATCGATGGAAAACGGGAAAAAGAAAAGAAAACACATGCCACTGGTAGAAGGGTCCCAATTGTCATAAAAAAGTAGGGGCTCAAAATTGAGGTCTGTTGCTAGAGTTGGAGCAGAAATTTGAGGGCTAGAAAAGTAAGGGTGGCCCTCAAATTCAATGTAGGGGGCAGGTTTCAGGAAAAAAAAGTTCAAGAGATTTAGGGGGCCAGTGCTAGAGATGCTCTTACTGCATAAATACTTGAATAGTTACACAATATCCAAAGACTTAATTGTTCTTGAACCATATATTTTTTAGAATGTGAAGGAGAGAATTTCTCTTGAACCATTAATAATTTCCAAAGCAACAATGCCTTCATACGAGCTTATAGCTCACAAAAATGGTATTATGTCTACATGTCCTGTAGGATCTGATTGCTTGTTGCATTCTTATTTTCTTTCATGATTTTGGCTCTTGTTGGGTACTTGGATTTCAACTCTACTAAAACCCAACTTCTTTTGAAGCAAAAGGTTGTGTTCTTTTTGTTGTAGTTGTAAACTTGTAATCCATGTGCTAAAGTAGAGATCATTTGGTTGTCCAGTCACTCCCATTTATGTTAATTGAAAGTTTTTTCATCTTACTAGCTCTGGCAAAGGGAGGCAGGAAGCTTGAGGCAGCAACTGCATAACTTGCAAGAGCACCATCGGTATGACCCTCAACCAACCTACAATATATATTTCAAATCATTATGAGAAAAAGAATGTGTATACTGCAATTAATTTTTTTCATAGTATGCTAACAGTTCTATCATAACAGAGATATTGTACTTGCAACAGAGGAAACAAACACCACAAGAAAGAGAAATTGTAATTTTATTTCATGCTCAGACCTAGAATCAATAGGAAGAAGGTCCTAAAAATAAAGATCAATAAGAATTAAGAACAAATTCTCAGCACATACAAGAAGTTTGAAGTCACCAAAACAAAGTTGAACCTTATACAGTATGGCTCCAAAACTTTCAGAAACAGCAATAATCAACGATCTGCTTCATTATTCTATTTGATTAAGTGTGTGTCCTTACTCCTCACACAAAGGAAGTAATGTTATGTGTTAGTTAATTCAACTGTACACTTGATGGCTACAAAAATGGTACTTTGTTTTAATTTTCTCTTAAACATGAAATAGAATCGTGCATTTATATAATAAATTTGCATTTCCAGAAAATCATAAGCTAATGTTCTATACACTTTCTCACTGCAGGCAGTTGTTGGGTCAGCAGCTTTCTGGCCTGGACGTGAGAGATTTGCAAAATTTAGATAATAAGCTGGAGACAAGCCTAAGAAATATTGGTCTGAAGAAGGTTGCATTACAAATTCTTTAGATTCCATCACATACTTAACATAGATACCAGTTTGTACTTTGTTTACTAACTTTCCGTTTGCAGGACCAACTTATTTTTGATCAGATTCAAGAATTAAACAGGAAGGTTTGTCCACACAACTTATTCAAAATTACTAACATATTCTAGGTTCTCGCTTGACTACACAAACTTCTTATTTGAATTATAGCGAAGCCTCATGCACCAGGAAAACATAGAACTATACAACAAAGTCAACCTTCTTCATCAAGAGAACATTGAATTACAGAGAAAGGTACATGCATCTGAAAATAGTTAGCCAAAAAAAGGGTGCAATTAGTAGAACTCATCTTTTGTTTTTTATTCCACATGTCAAGTGTATGTGAATCACAAAACATCATTTCTTTTCATTTTTCAGGTGTATGGACAAGGAGTAAATGAGCATCCAACAAGTACTACAGTGAGACACAGTAT
Source organism: Coix lacryma-jobi var. lacryma-jobi (assembly GCA_009763385.1). NCBI lineage: Eukaryota > Viridiplantae > Streptophyta > Magnoliopsida > Poales > Poaceae > Coix > Coix lacryma-jobi. The sequence goes on from CM019828.1 coordinate 30,420,482, forward strand.
TCTGAATACAGAGAATGAAGATATTCGGATCAATCTTGAGCTGAGTGTGCAAAGGGACAAATCAGAAACACCAAGTATAGGGTGAGATTTTTGTCCAAACTTCAGGACAATTCAGAGTCAGTAAACCAGATGATTTAAGAGAAGGATCACTGAAAGTGCCATAAGACTTCAATGCAGTGAGGATAACTAAAACTGAGAGACCAGAAATCAATATCGTTGATTGAAATGCAAGATCGAACAACTACACTTTAATCTGCTAGATGCAATAGTTTCTGTATGAAGAAGAATGTTGATTTCAATTTAGCTTTCCACATAAGCTTGCCATGATGCTCTTGTAAATTGTACTCTGAATTGTAAGTCGTCTTGGCTTTTCTTGGTACGTAGCTTTTGTTATGCACCTAGATATACGCTATCTCTTGATCTGAAACAACTTATACTTTGGAATGGAGGGAATAACTTCAAAAGATGATAACAAGTTAAATATTGGAGGAACTTCTACCGTTAGAACTTAATAGAAAACAGATCCTTTTGAACTCAAAATGAAAACGTGTATAGGGTAGAGAATAGTACAGAGGATTTTGGTAAATGACAACTTTAAACTTCAAACCAGAGCAGACCACCGTCCACTCTATGACAAAACAGATACATCCAAATGCGCAGTAGGTCTCAAAGCTGAGCTATTGCACAAATAAAATGCCTTGTACTCTAAGCACAAGACCTGCTTAGGGTGGAACCTAAGCAAGCAGGCATTGCAACTATACCCTTTAACCACATTCGTTGTATTTTGTAGTATTCTACAAAAATCAATAACTTAGAACCTATATTGAAAATCAAGCCTAGTATTGTATAATTGTCACATCATAGATACATATAAGAACCAGTTAGACCAACAAAAACATTGATCCAATCAGTATCAATCTATCAATCGTGTGGGAATAACAAAAGATAAATGATATTTCTCATAATGCAGAAGAACACTTACAAGCTCTTGCAAGCTATGCAGTTGTTGTCTCGAGCTTTCTGCCCCCAAATGCATATCTAATCAAAACAATTGAAGGTTAGTAAAATTAACTTATAGAAGGTATAAATGTACTTATAGTGTATTTTTATTCCAATTTGAGGATCATCATAATATTGGCAAATGACAATGTAAGAAAAATATATATCACTGCAGAGCCATGTACATATATTAGAATTTTCATTAGGCAAATTACTGGCACACAACAGAAAAAGAAGCTCACAGGTCACAAGTGGCACACAACGTGCACCCAACATGGTGAATGGTGAAATGCAATGGAATTTATTGGCACTTGCAGCAACATGCACAAATGGGCACTGACATCGATGTTTGTAGTCAGACACGAGGCACAGATAAACTCACACTAGTTATGAGTCAAGGCAAAGCATATGCAACAGATCAAATTGCCAAACCTACCCACCCCACAGCCCATACTGCCCCACGCCCCCAAACGACCCTCCAAAGAGTTATGACCATAAAGGCACTAAGTAATAGACTGCTATTGTTATATCAGATTGTTAAAACATCATCAAGGTACCCCATCAGTTCATGACCGAGAAGTCAAGGTAAGAGTCCATCTCATATTTCACATGATCTGATGCATGGCCAATATTTCCTGACATGGAAATTATACATGTGTTTAGGTTATACCAAGACCAAACTATGAAACAAATGTGCAAACTCTAATAATTAATATACAATGCACTTTATATTATTATAATGTAAAATATTTACATTATGATATACACTACAGGAAACACAGGCTTCGCCGAGTGCCTGCGAGTTCGCCGAGTGCCAAATTTCGGGCACTCGGCAAAGAGCCTCTTTGTCGAGTGCCGGAAATCTAGCACTCGGCGAAGACTGAGCACAAGGCAAAGGCTGCTTTGCCGAGTGCCCAACACTCGGCAAAGAAAAACACTCGGCGAAGTCACATCTTTGCCGAGTGCCGCACTCTCGGCAAAGATGAGCACTTGGCAAAGTGTCGCGGCCCAGACGGCATCCAGGCCCGTTAGCTTTGCCAAGTGCGCGCCGTCTGGCACTCGGCGAAGATCCCCTCTTTGCCGAGTGTCAGCCACGTGGCACTCGGCAAAGCGTGTGGCCCCGTTGTTTGACACGTGGGCTGTTCGTTGCCGAGTGCCACGTGGCGGGCACTCGGCAAAGAGGGGGTCTTCGCCGAGTGCCAGCCACGTGGCACTCGGCAAAGCACGTGGGCTGTTCTTTGCCGAGTGCCACGTGGCTGGCACTCGGCGAAGATCCCCTCTTTGCCGAGTGTCAGTCCATGTGGCACTCGGCAAAGTTTTTTTTTGATTTTGGACACCAAATTTTTTGTGGATCATCCCCACAGTACTATGGCCAACATGTTCAAATTTGACAGTTTTTCAAAACTTTTCGTTATATTTTTTGACTTTATTTCTTTTTCTTGAATTTTCCCGAAATACGCAAGTTTGAACTGCGGGTGCATCGCATAGTGGATTTTCATGATTTAAAAAATGTTATTCTTGTTCTTAACCGTATGTTGAGGCCAAATCCAAAACCTGACCTGATGTTTCGATCAACGTGCTCACGGGGCAACACCTCCAAATTACGTGCGGGCGGTTTTTTAATTATAGAAAATGCAAATGAATTCCAAAAATCGCGAAACTTGGCGAGATGTTGTTACATCATATGCGTATGCCGAGAAAAAAATTTCAGAAAGTTTCGAGCTAGTTGTCACGTACGATGCTTACAAACCTGGACATCTCAACATGTGATATCACACACGCACACACTCACACACACGCACGCACGCAAGCACCACCGCGCCGCCGCGCCCCGCGCCCCCGCCCGCCGGCGAGCCCCGCAGCCGCGCCCGCGCCCGCCGCCGCACCCTCGGCCCCTCCCCGCCGCACCCCCGTCCTGGCCCGGCCGCGCCGCCCTAGCCGCCCCCCGGCCGCGCCGCCCGGCCCACCGGCTGCCCATCCCTGGCTGACCAGTGGAGGAGAGGAGGAGGAGGAGGTGGTGATGGAGGAGGAGAGGAGGAGTGGAGAAGAGAGGAGGAGAAGGAGGAGTGGAGAAGATAGGAGGAGAAGGACAAGGAGAAGAGAGGAGGAAGGTGTCGGCTTAGGTCCGTCGACCCTCAAGCCGCTTCGGTCGTCCCCGTCGTCGTCGCCGAAGCTCATTCTTGCTATTCTCGTCGCGAAGGTATGCCCTATGTAGTTAGTAAATAGTTAGTAGTTAGTAGTTAGTAGTAGTGTTAGTAGTAGTTAGCAGTGTTAGTGTTAGTAGTAGTTGTACTATTGTGATTGTTGGCCTTCGTGACTATGTCTAGTATATATGTGGTTGTTGGCCTTCGTGCCGATGTTTTCTGCAGGTTTTGGGAACCTCGCCGTGCAGGGGAGGTGCTGCCGAAATTTTTGGTCGAGACAAACCAATTGCTCTTTTTTGGCAGGAGGAGGACCCGTCGGAGGGACTCGGCGACCCCGATCGTCTTCGTCGGCGTTGCGGGTCTGCCTGCACCGCGTCGTCTCGCCACTGCCCCGAGTCCCCACTGCCCCGCTACCCTGACCTCACCGACACCTTAGGTATAACCCCTCTATTTGTATCCTTAGGTATCTGATCTTTGGTCGCGTAACCTAGTAAGACGTCTCCCGTTCGAAAGAGATACAGTCTTAGATATTCAGTCCTTTGCATATCTGCGACCGTATCTCTTTCGAATTGTCCACGTATTTTAGACAGCCCGCGGATGCGTAGATGAGCTAGTTTCCATGTTCTGCTCCTGTCAGAGTCAGAGTTTCGGCACCACCTCCTCGTTGTTCTCCGGATACACACTCTCCCTGCCAGGACGTGTATCGGGAGAACAGCGAGGAGGTGTTGCCGAAATTCTGTCTCGGGTAGGAGTAGAACATGGAAACTAACCCATCTGCGCATCCTCGAGTGGGATTAGGACCTATCCTTCTCCTATTAGATGGTAGGAATGTCGTGTAGATGCAATTGCTGGTTTTATTACTCGCTTACATATGTATATGCCAGAGGATGGATAACCGTGACTGGATGTACACGGGCCACGCAAGTAAGAGCACAGAATGGGTTACTAAGACCAATGCTTTCTTAGAGCATGCGTTTGGTCCGGCTGCTAAAGGGTCGAGTCGGATGCCATGTCCCTGCAGCAAATGTGGGAACAAGAAAAGAAAATATAAGAATAACGTGGGGGTAGATCTTTACAAGTACGGATTCGTTGAAAACTATACTTGTTGGGTCCACCATGGTGAAGCCGATCGGATTAGAGAGGAGGTGGTGAGACAACGTCTCGAGGAGTATGATGGAGATGCCGGGGTAGCAGACATGATGGGAGACTTTCAAGAGGCTCAATTCGGTGAAGGATTGGAGGAGCTAGAGGACACCGCAAAGGCGTTCTACGACATGATGTCTTCGGCACAGAAGCCCCTTCATGAAAAGACAATGGTTTCACAACTGGATGCCATTGGACGCCTAATGGGGTTCAAGTCCCAGTATAGCTTGAGTCGAGACGCCTTCGATGGCATGTTGGCAATTTTGGGCACCCTGTTGCCGGAGGGTCACATTCTGCCGAAGAACACGTACGAGTCACAGAAACTTCTTCGTGCACTTAAGATGTCGTATGAGCAGATCCATGCTTGTCCAAAAGGGTGCGTCCTATTTAGGAAAGATCACGAGAAAGCAACACACTGTCCAAAGTGCAAAGCCTCTAGGTATGTGGAGGTAGACCATGGAGATGGCAAGAAGGAACAACTTAATATCCCCGAGATGGTCCTACGGTACCTTCCTTTCACACCTAGGATCCAACGACTGTACATGACAGAGGACTCTGCGAAACAGATGACATGACACAAGAATGGCAAAAGATACAATCCTGACAAGATGGTACACCCATCGGATGGTGAAGCATGGAAGCACTTCGATGCCACGCATCCTGGCAAAGCTATGGAGGCTCGAAATGTACGTGTGGCGCTGGCGACAGATGGGTTCAACCCGTATGGAATGATGGCGGCCCCGTACACTTGTTGGCCTGTGTTCGTGATCCCCCTCAATCTCCCTCCCGGTGTTATGTTTGACCCTAAGAACGTATTCTTGTCGCTGATAATTCCTGGACACCCGGGGAACAATATGAGTGTGTTCATGGAGCCTTTGTTGGATGAATTGTTCGAAGCTTGGGAAAACCCGGTACTGACATATGACCGAGCAACAATGAAGAACTTCAAAATGCATGTGTGGTACCAGTACTCCCTGCATGACTTCCTAGCGTATGGCTTATTCAGCGCTTTGTGTGTTCACGGGAAGTTCCCATGCCCAATATGCAAGGCAGCTGTGAAGTTCACTTGGTTGAAGAAGGGAGGGAAGTATTCTTCATTCGACCAGCATCGTCAATTCTTGCCTCTTGACCATCCATTCAGAAGTGACATCAAGCACTTCAGGAAAGGTGTTCAAGTCACCAACCCCATTCCTCAGTTCAAGAGCGGTTCCGAGGTCCGTGCCGAAATAGAGGCTCTAAAGTTTGATAAAGACAACGGTCGTTTTTTCGGGTATGGAGAGGAACACATGTGGACCCATAAATCGGGCTTGACTAGACTCCCCTATTTCAATGACCTTCTTTGTCCGCACTACATCGATGTAATGCACACAGAAAAGAATATCGCTGAGGCACTCTTTGCAACACTCATGGACACAGAAAAGTCAAAGGACAACGTTAAGGCCAGACTGGACCTGCAAGAGATGTGCGATAGACCAAAGCTAGTGATGAGGGCTCCTGGTGCTGGCAAGAAATGGAAAAGAGGTCTGGCCGATTATATATTGAAAAGAGACCATAGGAAGAAAGTACTACAGTGGATCCAGGCGTTAAGGTTCCCTGATGGGTATGCGGTGAATCTGAGGAGGGGAGTGAACATGTCTACTATGCGAGTGTTAGGGATGAAGAGTCATGACTACCACATATGGATCGAGCGGCTCCTTCCTGCGATGACCCGGGGATACCTCCCTGAGCCTGTGTGGCGCGTGCTGGCAGAGTTGAGCTACTTCTTTCGCCAGCTTTGTGCCAAGGAGCTATCTTATGACGTGATGGTAACCTAGAGGAAGTGGCACCTGTGTTGATCTACAAGTTGGAGATGATCTTTCCACCCGGCTTCTTCCTGCCGATGCAGCATCTGATTTTGCACCTACCGTACGAGGCACAGATGGGGGGGCCCGTGCAGTGCCATTGGTGCTTTCCAGTCGAGAGATGTCTAAAGGTTCTTCGGAAAAAGTGTAGAAATAAAGCCAAAATAGAGGCTTCCGTGGCAGAAGCATTTATTCTGGAGGAGGTGTCGAACTTCACAACAACATATTATAAGGATAACCTTCCTAGCGTGCACAATCCACCCTCTCGTTACAACGTCGACGAGAGTTTATCGAAC
>CM019828.1:30427404-30469592 GCA_009763385.1 Coix lacryma-jobi var. lacryma-jobi
TCTACCTCGCTTTTTACAAAAGTTTTCTTAAAAATGCTTTTGAGTTAAACTACTGCATTAGGTTATAGGAGTTGTGTGATAACCTATTACCTGCATTGTTTACCTCCACCAGAAAATCCACCTGCCCTATTTAAAAACTATTTGCAAAATGCTTAGCGATGCTATACAATAGATTTGCAATAAAATGCCATTTTCAAAATTGTGATCACTTAAAGAATTTTTGATGGGAATTTGGCTTTACTCCCTGCCTGTTGGCTAAGTATCTGATCCGTACCTAGTCAACAGCGAGGAGAGGTTGTCCGAGCGTACGGTGCCGTCATGTTGTAGTCCGGGACTCAACAGTTGACACCGACCGGGACAGGGTTGAAAAACTGACAGGACTATTACGCTTGGGTGAGATATGACCAAGGTATAGTTCTGGCTAGAAAATTAGGGACCATCCGTATGGGGGCCTGCTGGCCAAGACTTGCAACTATTCACATACTTCGGAAAGCTCTAGCTTCGAGGAATCCTTTATTGGACCGACAACCGCGCACTAGGAGTGGAGAGATGGTGGAAGTAGCATGTACCCACGTGGTCGTCGTACCTGAAAAGGAGTGGTGTACTGTACTTCCGGGTAGCGTAGGACCGGGCCCAATCTTGGAGGAATCATGGTAGACGAGTTGACATATGCAAGCTTGGGTGCTACATATGCAGTGTGGATAGGGATCCTCAGCTGAGTATTATTTATCCGGATTAACGTTGCTCCTCGGTTATGGAGACTTGGTCACTGACTGTCAACGGAGAGTGGTTCTCAACTAGGTATGTTTTTGAAAGGTAAAATGAATCATGAACAATAAAGAATTGAGAAATACTGGAATCTTTCAAAAATAAAACAAGGATTTCAAAATGCTTTTCTTCAAAATACTTGATCTTGCTTAAGCCTTACCTTGACTACCTAAGCCTCTCATTCCTGAGTCTTCTCCCCTTTTTCTTTAGTCGGGTAAGTCTTGTTGAGTACCCCAGTACTCAGGGTTTGTTAACCCTCTGTTGCAGGTTTCTCCTAAGTGACGTTGATCATGATCGTGTCAGTGGGCTTGACGTGATCTAGTCGTTCTTCTTCTCCAACTTAGGTACTCCGCCTAAGTATGGTTTTATAATACTATTCTGCTTCCTCGATGCCAGTTATATTTATGCAAAAAGTATCACCTTCGTGTTTTATAAAGGTTATCTACCTTGCTTCCGCACTCCGATGGTATTTTGTATCAAATGTTGTAATGTTGTAATTATTCCAACCTTCATGATGATGATCCTGTGGCTCGTGGATAATTCGGGGTTCCCTCGGGGACACCCGACAGATCTTTCTTGTGATATGGTACATGTGCACAGTCATTAGAGCTCGGGGAGACGGTGATGTGTGCGGGTGGGCCACATTACCAGGAGGTTCTACCACAGTCGGCCTAGCCGTTGGGCTGAAAACCCGAGCATCGGACACGCCGGTGTCGGGGCCATCGGATGCTCCCCCAGCGTTCGATGCTCCGATCAGCACCACATGTCCCCCTGCTATGAATTCAGTCCGCCCGATCCCAACGGTCAAATACATTCGCACCACGGTTAATGTGACATCGGACGCGCCGATGCCAGACATCGGACGCTCCGATGCCACTGCTCGATTCAGCTCTTTTCTGCGCCACATCGGACGCGCTGGCACCCTCACATCAAATGCTCAACCCATGCGTCCGATGACCATGCAGAGAGGTTCCAGAATGCTCCCAAACACATTGGACGTGTCAGATGGTTCGGCATCGGACACAGGCCAGCGTCCGATGCTTCCCGAATAGCATGCTCGCGCCACGTCATCACCATCGGACTCTGCAATAGTGTTTCCTCAGCGTCCATTGCTAGCGTCTGATGCTCCTTCAGCATCAGTCTGTAGCTAGGGTTAGCCATCGGACGCTCGCCCCAGTGTCTGATGCAGCCACCTCCAGCGTCCGATGCTTCTAACTCAGCACCTTTCCCTTTCTAACTTCTACCCTTGCTTTCATGTGCCAACACCAAAGTGTTCCAACACTTGTGCATGTGTGTTAGCATTTTTGCAAAGCATTTTCCAAGGGTTTTGTTAGTCACTCACTATGTATATAACATCGATATGTTAGAGAACTCCTAGTGGCACTTGAACACCGCATAAGCCATGAATTATCTCCTCTTAATAGTATGACTATTTATCCTAAATATGATCACACTCGCTAAGTGTGTTGATCACCAAAACAAAGAGTCCTATAGGTTATACCTTTGCCTTCGGGCCTCTTTGCTCCACATCTTCTCTTCTTCTCATATTCCACCAATGGTAGAGCACTTGATCACTTAGTTGCATATGGCCATCACCATCCTCTATGGTTGCCACCTTGCTAGCTCCATGTTGACACTCCTTAATGGAATCTGTTTACACCAAAATTTGGACTAAGAAAGAGGTAGGCCGAGTTTTACTGAAGATGGCAGCGATTTGAAGAATTGGCAGAATCAGGGGAGATCGGTCGATCAGGCAGATCAAGAAAATGACAAGTGGACCCAGCCAACAGTGAGAAAGGGATTCAGTGAACAACCAGGTGACCGGTTAGCCTTCGGAGTTTCGACAAATGTCTGTGCGGTCGGCTATTTTGCAAGGCGGTGGCTCCATTTAGGAAAAGATATGAAAAGTAAAGCCAGCTTGCATGAGAAGACACGTGACAATGGAGGGCACCGATCTAGTAGATTCATTAAGTTATCATGTGTTGCATGTTTTAATTAGTTTTGTAACACTCTTTTGCCCAATCTAGATTGATCTTTGTTCGGCCTTGGTTTACAAGTTTACTTGTGTTCCAATAATTGCATGATCATGATGGCCGAATCAATTTCCAATCTAGGTTGTTACATGTTGCGGGTTCATGCATGTCAATCACGTTTGAGCTTTGATAAAACTAGGTATCATGTGGCAGATACATGTTTTAGATTGGTTTAACCATGCTTGTTTGTATGTTCCTTCTTCATGGACCCTGACTCGGCTAGTTTGCCGAGCTTGGTTAAGCTTGCACGATTAATGAGTGTTTATAGATCTGTTCAGATATATACATGCTTTTAGCTTCTTATTGTTAGATTGTATCATGCGGTGGATTGATCTGACCGTAGGAAGTGGCGTAGACTTATAGCGAGTATTAGCCTCGCTTGGGTTTATGCTTGACGGGTTTATGAAGATTAGACGTGCGATAGACTAGTTGGATTAACCTATGCATGTGTTGTTTGAATAGATTTATATTCACAAGTTACCTGTTTATAATTCATGTCTTGATGATGTTTGAGTAATTCTCATTTATTCAAGCATGTCTTTTCCTACATGTGTATTCGGCAATCAGCGTGTTTACATGCTTTCTTTTTATATTTGCCGAATGACTCTATAAACATGTTTGGCAGACAGCTTCTATAGCTGTATGCTGTTGTGAGTGGCTTCAGGGCCATAAATATAGAACTGTCTGGTCTCATCCGGCATGTTCCAGTTTTATTCTCATAGTTTTATCCCTTGTTGGCTTTCAGGTCAAACCGACTGGCACGTTGAAGGACCGAGAGTGCTACCAGAAAGTGACCGGAGGGGGGGGGGTGAATGGGAGCTTCAAAATTTCCTACCGGAATCTAGTCGCCACTGTCCCGAGTATCAACCCCAAAAGCAAACCTAGAGCTTGCAAGTGTCCAAGACCCTAGATGTAGGGTGGATGCTTCCAAGAAGCATAGCGAGACACTATACAACTCTAGAAAGCCAACGCAAAAGCCAGAAATCAAAACCGACAACTGACGAATGAATCGCGGACAAAACAATGCAAAACTGCTCTGACTGGACTCACTGGTGCATCCGGACAGTAGGCACCAGATGCGTCCAGTCGAGCAAAACCCAAAATGGGACCTCTCTGTTCCTGACCGGACTCACTGCCGAGGAGCGTCCGGTTGTGAACAGTGCGACCGGTCAGCAGAGAAACATCAGATGAACAGTAACATGAGTGAGTCCGGTGGTTGATCTGCAGAGCGTCCGGTCAAGTCAACGAAATTGAACAAGTCAAAACCTTCAACAACCGGACTCTGACCGAGCGTCCGGTTAGCCTGAAGCAAGCGTCCGGTCACCCCAAAACTGGGCTGTTCGACCACCGATTCGACTTAATCTCACCCAAAATGAATCCTCTACAGACCAAACTTGGTGAGAGGAGTCACAAGGAGGATAGCTATCTCTAAGAGATCATGGCTCGAACCTATCTCCAAATCGATGAATCGAAGAAATTCGGAGCATAGGGGCAAAACTTAATCCAAAACGAAAAATCAACCGATCTACTAGCTCGTGAGGTTAGGGATGATTTCCTTCAGTGGAAAGAAGTGCCTTACGATCTAGAACAACTTAGTTCAAACGGATTTGCAAAAGATGCACCGAGTAGAGAGATCGATCGACGGGAAAATCATGGAGAAAAGCAACCCGCGAAGAAAAACACCAAAATGCGAATTACAACCACGAATTTGCAACCGTGTGGCTAGCACACGCTACAATAGTGAGATTACGGTCTCACTTCCTCAAAATCTCACGAACACAGAGGTATGATTATCTTCTCTGTGGATCTCAGTTCGCTACAGCAGGGATGTGGGAGAACAGGAAACCCTAGGTGGAAAATAGCAAATGCCCGAGATAATTTGGGAGGTGGGTGTCTCCCCCTACTTATCCTAATTCTAATTCCCACTCTACCCCTAGATATTTACAGAGCGACCCAGCCAAACCCTAGGGCTATCCTGGACCAACCCGAAGATGATGCTGATCTGACGGCCACGCCCGCACAACTGGTAGCGTTGCCTCAACGCAACCTCACCGATTGCCACCATGTGCCGCCACCGCTCTGCTCGTCCTTTTCCCAGACTCCGCCCCCCGGTTTTGTGGCCGAAACCGGGAAACCAGGCCTTCAAGTCCATCCCCCGGTTTTGTGGCCAAAACCGGGAAACCCGATGTCCATCGCCTGAGTTTTGTGGCCCAAACTCAGAAACCCGTAGCGCCCAGGTTTTGAGGCCCAAACCTGGAAACCGTCCTCAGCCCGAGTTTTGAGGCCCAAACTCGGCAAACCTGCAGCACCCAGGTTTTGTGGCCCAAACCTGGAAACCGTCCATCGGTGGTTTTTCTGTGGCTCAACCACCAAACTGGAGCTGTAGAGGGGATGCACCGCCCGTGCACCCCGTCCACCGACACGTATCCCCAGGTCCTCGACCCGAGCAACACCGTGCCCTGCAAGTCTCCGCTCATCGCTGTCCCAGGCTGTCAGCCACCACAGCTGATCCTCAGGCCACCGGTCCGTCAGTCTAAGCCTCACGTCCGCCCTTCACCGCTCCCGGTCCGTCGGCACGACACGTCTCTACTTGACCTTCACCTTGCCCGCGATCACTGTCTCCGTGCTCGACACCTGCACAACACAAGCCAAAGAACATGCGCATCAAACCCGTTGACAATCACTCATCACTCAAGACTCAGCATACACCCATGTATCCGCAATCTCCCCCTTGATGAGTGCATTGTCAACTACACACACAAATCATAATGGAATAGAAGAAGGAAGAAGAAGAAGAGAGAACTCGACCAAATGACCCAAAAGCACAGCAAAGCCAAAGAAGGTCAAGTGGAAAGTGCAAGAAAGCTTGGTCCCCAAAGACATGGGCAACGGCTCGACGCAACCAAGCAAAGCAAAGCTAGCCCTCAAGAAGAGGTAGAACAGGCTCAACACCGCTAGCAAGAAAGCTCGATACCAACCGTTACCAGCTAAATAACAAAAGAGCTCGACACCAATTCAGAAGCTGAGAGGAAGCTAAAAGGCAAGTGTTAGTCCCTCAAGAAAGAGGCAAAGGCTCAACACAACTAGCAAAAATGCTCCGTACCAACTGAAAAATGCTCAAAAACTCAACAGCGAGGAAACTCCCCCTCAAATAGTGCACTCAACCAGGAAAAACCCTCCTTAGTTCAACTACGGAAAGCACATGATTTGTCAATTTTCTCCCAAGAATCTCTCCCCCTTAGTTGAACACAGAAGGCACACTTGATTTGTCATGATTTGTCTATAGTTTCTCCCCCTTAGTTGAAAATGCACCATCAAGTAACTTTGTCCCCCTTTTCTCCTCCTTAGAAAATGCACCATCAAATGTGCCATTGAGCAAATATCTCCCCCTTTCCAACATGCATATGAGTCAGAAATGCAAGTTAGCAGCTTCAGGAATATAGGCAAGAGAATGAAAGGATGCTCTACATAGTTTTGATCCGATGACTCAATAATATCCATAAAATGCTAGCAAAGGCTCAAACTGATCACCAAATACGAAATATGAACATATGAGCAAAGTGAACAGTTTTAGCCAAAAGGTATTCACCATCAAAATAGCACTACACATGTATAGACAGGAAGTCAAACAAGTGCTAAACATGTATACAAGGTGAACTACCCCTAGCAAAGTTCAGTCATCATGCTATAGAATGAAACATATACTTGCGATTTTAGATTTTAATCGGAGTTGCAGCAATGAAATTACACAAGTTTAAAATTTAGCATGTGACTACGAGAGGTTGAAAGCTTGTCATTGCCTAACTTTTCAACCGAGCTAAGCCTATGCAAAAAGCAATCAGAAGCTTAAAGCGTCGGTTTCGGTCATACACTACACGGCTCAAGTTTAACTCAATGTGCAATGAGAAACAGTCTCGATACCGTGATGTGTTGACAAGCAATACTATCTCGATCTTTTCAATTCACTTAAAACTTGGTTCAATTTTATTTGACAGAATATGAACATACCAAGCAAGTGAATGACTCAGAACTAGAGACATAGCAACCTAGCATATATGAAAAGCACGAGTGAATTCAACACATCCTAGACATGCTAGTTGCATATCTCAATGGTGAACAATTTCAAATTTTATGTTCATTAAGCAGGTTCACCATTCAAAATAGCTCAGCTCACAACATGTATCAGTGATCAGAAAGAGCATAAGCTACAAGTATCATCATAAAGCATCAGAGCATACTAAACAGAGCATAATCACATTCTAGAGATTATATACATGAAGCTCAGAAAATAAAGATGCATGATATACAAAGACTAACCTACCAAAGGTGAAAACAAAGCGAAAGAAAAAGTCAGTCTATGATACAAGAACCAACATGTTTCCCCCGTCTAAAAGGGGAAACACACACCAAGCTCATCGCTCAATCGATTAAAGGTTGATTGGTCCAAAGGCCTGGTGAAAATATCAGCTAGCTGATGATGAGTATCGACATGGCGAAGGTCGATATCACCCTTCTCAACATGGTCTCACAGAAAATGAAAGCGCACATCAATGTGTTTGGTCTTAGAATGTAGCACGGGATTCTTAGCAACGCTAATCGCACTCATGCTATCACAAAGCAAAGGTACGCGAGAAAAGCTCAGACCAAAATCACGCAAAGTGGCCATCATCCAAAGCAACTGAGAACAGCAGCTAGCCGCAGCAACATATTCAGCCTCTGTGGTAGACTGAGCAACACTAGACTGCTTGCGAGAAGACCAAGATACAAGAGAAGAACCGATAAACTGGCAAGTCCTAGAAGTGGACTTGCGCTCAACTCGGCAACCAGCAAAATCGGCATCGGAAAAACCGCATAGGGAGAGGGTGGAGGAAGCTGAATACCAAATCCTGAACTCAGGTGTGAAACGAAGGTACCTCATAATGCGCTTGACCGCCTGACGGTGAGAAGTGTGCGGCGACGCCTGAAAGCGCGCACACAGACACACCGCGAGCTGGATGTCCGGGTGTGTCGCCGTCAGGTAGAGCAGCGACCCGATCATACTCCAGTACTTCTTCTGGTCCACAGCTTCTCCATCCACATCCACATCCAGGGCCGTCGTGGTTGACATGGGTGTTGATAAAGACTTGGCCTCACCCATATCGAACCTCTTGAGCAAGTCTTTGGTGTACTTGCCCTGGTGCACAAACGTCCCTTCTCGGGATTGCTTAATTTGCAATCCGAGAAAGAAAGTCAGCTCACCCATCATACTCATCTCAAACTCTCTGCTTATTAAATCTGCAAACTTGGCAAACAAAGCGTGAGAAGAACCACCGAAAATGATATCATCCACGTATATCTGGACCAAGAGAGTGTCTTTGCCTTGCTTGAGGAGAAAAAATGTTTTATCCACACATCCCATTTTAAAACCCTTAGCTAGCAAAATGGTTTTCAATCTATCATACCAGGCTCTAGGAGCTTGTTTCAAACCATATAAAGCTTTGTGGAGTTTGAAAACATGGTTTGGAAACTTGGGATTTTCAAAACTGGGGGGTTGCTGTACATACACCTCTTCTTCTATGTAGCCATTTAAGAAGGCACTCTTGACATCCATTTGAAAAAGTTTAAACCCTTTGGATGTAGCAAAAGCCAAGAGTATCCTAACAGCCTCCAAACGAGCAACAGGAGCAAAAGTCTCCTCATAGTCTATCCCCTCCTTCTGACTATAACCCTTAGCTACAAGTCTGGCCTTGTTCCTCACAATGTGGCCATCCTCTCCTTGTTTGTTTTTGAAAACCCATTTTGTCCCAATAGGATTACAGTCTGGAGGAGGTGGAACCAAAACCCAAACCCGATTTCGCTCAAAATTCTCTAACTCCTCATGCATGGCATTGACCCAATCTGGATCCATCAAAGTGTGTCCAACATCTCGGGGTTCAAAATCAGCAACAAATGCAAAATGAGCAAAGTGAGAGATTTGTTATGACCTGGAGTGACAGGTTCGTCAATACTACCGATCATTTGTTGAGGCGGGTGTTGGCGCTGGATGTGTCGTGGCGCCTCCCGAGCAGAAGATACCTCCCCCTCAACAGTAGCTGGTGCCTCCCCGGGTACAAAAGGTACCGCTCAGGGTGGCGGATCCCATAGTCCCCAAGTCGAAGAAGAGGGATCAGGGCCGTGAGTCATAGTAGAAGCCGCTCCTTGCGGCACAACAGGTGGAGGGGGTGCTGGATCATCTATACCTTCAGCACCCTCGTCCTCGTCATCGAAAAGAGGCACACCAACCTCATGATTACTTGCACGCTCAAAACAAGAAGAAGGACAAACCATGGTCTCTTCGATGGTGACATTGGATGTCTCCATGACTCGGTTAGTATCAAGGTTAAGTACACGATAAGCTCGAGTGTGAGTGCCATAACCCAAAAATACACCGTCAGAAGAACGAGACTCAAATTTATCCAGGTTGCCTTTCTTCAGTATAAAACAGTGGCAACCAAAAACTCTAAAGTAACTCACTTTGGGCTATCTTCCAAAACGCAACTCATAAGAAGTCTTTTTCAAGAAAGCTCGGAGAAAAATGTGATTGGAAATATAGCATGCCGTGTTCATAACTTCGGCCCAATATCGCCTAGGAGTCCTATGCTCATCGAGCATCGTCCTGGCCATCTCTACAAGGGTCCGATTTTTCCTCTCTACAACACCATTTTGTGGCGGTGTGTAGGAGGAAGAAAACTGATGCTCTAAACCCAAAGTGTCACAAAACTTCTCAAAATCTGAATTCTTGAATTTGGAACCATTATCACTACGAATAGCTCGCATCAAGTTCATAGGGAACTCATTCTGAAGACGCAAAATCAGATTGCAAGCAAAAGAGAAAGTCTCAGTCTTCTCAGTCAAAAAGAAGACCCACGAATATCTCAAAAAATCATCGACAACAACGAGAACGTACCACTTTCCCCGAACTGAGCTCACCCGAGCCGGACCAACAAGGTCCATGTGTAAAAGCTCTCTAGGGTGCTGTGTCATGACCTTAGTCACTGGATGGTGGGGAGCGGCAACCATCTTCCCATGTCTACAAGAATGGCAAACATGGTCCTTCTCCATGGACAATTTGGGCAATCCTCGGATTAGGCCAAGTGAGCTAAGCCTTGCAAGCAAGTCGAAGCTCAAGTGACCGAGTCTCCTATGCCACTTCCAAAGATCCGAGGAGGAAGGATCAGCCACAAGACAGCGAGAAAATCCAAACGACTCCGAGAAATTCGCACAAAAGAATTTCCTAAAGGGCGAAAGCAAACATACAAGATTGCCCTGAGGATCTAAAATGCGACTGAGATTCGGTTTAAAATGAATCTCATAGTCATCATCAAAAAGTTGCAAAACAAAAAGAAGGTTAAAATGCAAGTTAGAAACAAGAGCAACATCACGCAACACAAAGTGCTCATTAACTCGCACTGACCCACGAGACAACACTTCACCTTTACTGTTGTCGCCGAAGGTGATAAACTCCTTTCCGGCAACAGGACTAAGACTGGAGAACCACTTGGCGTTTCCGGTCATATGCCTCGAGCAACCGGAATCCACCAACCAAATGTCCTCCAATCGTTTCACCTACATCAGTAAAAAGACATAGGGTGAGCATATGGTCCAACACTGGGGTTAGTGAAGTAGGAAGAGTACCAGTGTTGGGCTGGCTGCTCAAAAGAACGGTCAGTATAAAAACCAACCCTAGCACGGCTATGGGGAAAGCGATCACCACGCACAGGAAAACGTGGTCCGCTAAGGAAAGAGCGTCCATCGCGATACTCAAAACACGGTGGAGGGAAACGCTCAACAAAGCCTCCTCCACGGGGTCCGTATCCTGCAAAGTCAGGACCCCATCGGGCAACACCTCTCTGACGCCTAGGACCTTGAGGCACAACACCTCTAGGCCTAGCAGCTCTCCTCTGAACATTCGGCACATGTACATCATGGAAATGATGGTACATGTCCGCACGATTCATCTCCCTGACACGACGCGCCTCTCTCTTGCGCCGAAAGCAGAACTCACTCAAGTGTCCATCTCTCCCACAATGCTCACAATGATACCTCACCGCTCTCATAGGGGGTTGTTGGTACTAATGGTAGTGGGTGTGGATCATCTTTCCCTTCTGTGGCATAAGCTCCTCTTGGATAGGTGGCATTGTGTCTAGCTTGTTCTTGAGGTGGTTTAGTTTGAGAGCCCATTGTTGTTTCTTGGGTGGAGCTCTTGGAGGTTCATCAAACACTCCATCCTTGGTGTTAGGCTTGAGAGGCTCTTTGGGTCAAAGCTTGGTAAGCTTGGGAGTAGTGGTGGAGTTGGGCTTCTCACTCGGGTTAAGACCACTCGACTCACCAATCTTTACTAAAAAAGAAATATCAACACCCGGAGTAAAACCTACACCTGGACCTCCAGCAGCACGCTTAAACTGAGCCATTATCATCCTAAGCTGCGGCTCATTATAAGACACCCATGACAAGATGGTCCGAAGGTATGTGTTTTCTTCCTCGGTTTGCATCTTGCCATGCTTCACATTTGCAATCTCCATCTCCAAACCCTCGCACAGAGCACACCTAGCCACACAAGTTCTACCCGAGCTGGCCTTCTCAAGAGACTCAATCTTGGCATTCTTCTCTGCCAACTCGGTTTGCAAGCCCGCACAAGACCTGCATGCACCCAACAACACGGGTCTAGCCCGGAGCTCATCCACCTCTCCAACCAAAGCAGCATACTTACTCCTCAAAGTGAGAAGGTCAGTCATGTGCTTGGTGCACATCTCACACTCAGCCTCCTCAGAAACAACTACGGTGGATCTAGCAAACTCAAGCTCCTTCACCGTATCCTCCCACTTCTGCCTAAACTCCTTGCGCTCTCTAGCTGCACGCCTAAGCAACTTATCCTGACTAAGCAAAGCGGCAGTAAGCTTATCAGCTTCGGCAGAGAGTTCCTTGGGAGTTTGAGATACCTGCGAGGAGTCATCGTCATCGTCGTTCTGAGGGATCTCCTCCAGCTTGCCGTCGACCTCATCACCAAGGGCCATGGTGCAGAAACCCTCATCGTCGGCGAAGAAGCAGAGGCCGTTCAGCTTGTCCTCGATCCTCTTCCTCTTCTCGAACTTGTCATCGCTTGAGTGTGCGGAGTCATCATCCGAGTCATCGACATCGCTGAGCGTGGCAAAGAACTCACGCTGCTCAGCCTGGGCCTTCTACAAGTACTTCTTCTTGATGTACTCCTTGTTGAAGCCGCCCTTTCGCTTCGGCTTCGCAAGGACGAACTTCTCCTTGTGCTTGCCAGAGTCATACTTGCACCCATGATCGCCCTTCCCAGATTGCTTGTTCTTTTTGGGACAGTTGGCGATGAAGTGGTCGGGGTCGCCGCACTCAAAGCATCCTGAGCGTCCTCCTCCGCGGCGACGGTTCATGCGGTTGTTGTGAAACCGCGAGAACCGATTGGCAAGCAAAACCAACTCATCATCTCCCAAAGACTCCAACTTCTCCTCTGTGACAGAAAGAAGTGAAGAGAGTGCAAATCCTCCAGAGGGGTTAGCAGAAGAGCCAGAAATGAAAGCCATAGTCGGGCCAGAAGGATTTTCATAAGAAGCCCTTGACATGGCATCAATCTCACGAGACTTGAGCTTACTAAAGAGCTCATCGCACGTGAGGGTCTCATAGTTAGACGATTCAATGATCGCTTGGTTCTTTGAGTCCCACATCGACCGATCGAGAGTATGCAAAAGCTTCAAGGCCCTCTCATGATCGTCGAAAGGCAACAACTCCTTGTTTGCTCTCATCTTGTTGACAATAACCTGAAAGCGAGCGAATAAACTCTCTATGCTCTCGCCAAGCATGTGTCGAAAGTTCTCATAATCCCATTTGTGTGACTCGTAGAGGCAGGATTTGACTTGAGTGGTTCCCGTTGCCCGAAACAGGCACTCAGCGGGACGTCGTCTTCGCCGTCAGACGCGTCGTCCGACCAGTCGAAGACCACATGGTGGCGTTTCACCGCCTCTTCATCAATGGTGAAGGCGCCGCCGGTCTCCAGCGACACCTTCTTCTTCTTCCTCGCAAGGGGAGGCCGCACGTTTCCCTTTCGGGTCTTCACACGCCCTCCGTCTGCCCGACCGGGGCCCGGGGACTTGGCTCCCCTCCTCCTCGCTGCTCCTGATCTCCTCCGCGACCTCCGCCGCGCCGCGACCACTGTCGTTGATGTCCTGCCGTGGTGGGCCTACTCCCTCTGGCCACACCTTCAGTGGCGCCCGCGATATGAATGCCTCCCGACCCTGAATCAATACTTCACAACACTAAAATTCTACTTGTGCATTTTAACAAGCACGCGCAGAGCAACGATACTAACCTTCGACGAAGGGTACTCCAATGAGTACGACCTCCGCGAATACTCTAGATTTTTCCTCTTCTGTAGGTCGAAGAGCGGCTCGACCCACAGAAATACCTGCTCCGCTGTCAGGGGCTCTAGCGCCTCACGCGTCCGATCATCCGCGTCCTCGGCATATTCATAAGCCGGGTGCGCCCTCTCCTTGCAGGGTTGGCAGCGTCGCTTGATGAAGTTCAACGCCACCAACACCCCGTCGACGCACCGCTTGTCGACCAGCTTCAGGAGTTCCTCCACCTCCTCCATCGCTGCCGCGCCGGGACGCTCCGACCACGACGGCAACACCACCGGCTTGAATGCCGGGTCGCACGGCGGCCTCGGTGCCTCATGATGGATGTAGAACCACTTGGGCTTGTACTTCATCGCCTTCGAAGGCAGTGAAATTGCGATGTACCTCTCCGCCATCCCGCCCTAGAGCTGGAGCTCCCGTGTCATTGATCTTTAGGCGGAAGAAGTGGCGGAAGAGGTTGAAGTGCGGCTCGATGCCTAGGTACGCCTCACAGTAGTGGATGAAGACTGCGATGTGCAGCATGGTGTTTGGCGTCAGGTTGCACAGCACGACCCGGTAGTACTCCAGCAAGCCAAGGAGGAAGGGGTGCACCGGGACTCCGAAACCGCACCTGAAGAAGGCCTCGAAGACAACGAGCTCCGAGGTGTTCGGCGTTGGCCAATCCTCCAAGTAGGCCTCCCTCCAGCCGCCGGTGACGCTGTCCAGGAGCATGCCGGCGAAGATCAGCTGCTCCATGTTCTCCCGACGGAGAACGCTCCGCTTCCACCCGCGCGCCCAGACCAGAACCTCGACCCGATCGTCGGATTCTGCTGTCGCCATCTTCTTCGCCTTTTCCGCCGAACCACGAGCATGCCTCCTGCCAGCCATTGACAGCGACTCGGTGTGAGCGCCGATCTAGATCTAGGGCTACAGTGCTTCTGTGGCAAAGAACGCTTGTGCGCAAGAAGGAAGCAGGGAAGACGAAGGCAACGAGGCGCAAGCTGTTGGTAGTTCTTAGCTACACCTAGGATAGGGTAGCTAAAGTAGCTATCTACTAATGCCAAGCGGGGTTGTCAGTCCCGACACTAGTAGGAGCTAGCTAGAGAGATTGCAATCTACCAGTAGGAGATTCTGCAAGCGCACAGAACTATCGTAGTAGCACTTCGCCTGGGAGTACCAGGTGTTGATTTACTTGATACCAAGGGAAGGCTAGAGTGGTGTAGGAGTCGAGTCAAGGAGGGGATGAGAGTCGAAGAAATAAGAAAAGAGAAAAGGGGAGAAGGGAAGATGAAAGGCTAGAAAGAATATATGGATGGCTAGGTAAGGACGAAAACAATGGCTAAGGTAAGGTGGATAACTAGATGGATAAAGAGAATATGATAACTAAGGGTAACTAAGATAACTAACTACCAACTACTAACTACTCCTAGATAACTACAAAGCAAGATAACTATGAAGCAAGATAGTTACGAAGCAAGGCAGGCAAAAGACAATAAAGCAACTAAGTTGAGTAAAATTTTATTCCTATCTTGTCAAGTATCGAGGCGTACTAGCCTTTACCACTTACTTAGGTTGAACGCTAGCAGAACGAGCCTTACTGTTAAACTGGGCCAACTACGTGGTGGAATTCAAGGCGCACAGGGCTGTCACCACCTGCTTGCTACCACAGCTATCCGGGGGTCCAGACGTATCTGAAGGTAAGTCTATAACTAAGCACCACGCTTAACTATATTCTAACTATATCTACCCTAGCTTTGAATAGAGACACCCTTGCGGACGTCAGAGCAAACACTTGACTTAATAAGATAAACACTAAACTAACTAAGCAACCTATTGGCAAAGATCAAACACTAAGCTCACTAGAGATTAACTACTATGGCTAAGTGAATTGAACTGTAGGATAGCTCGGCACTCAAGCAATCAATCAAGTATACCACTCAATACTGATAAGTAGAATAAAGTAATACTTGAAATGATGAACTAGAATATAGTAAATGCTTGAGTAACAAGAGCAAAATCTGAACTGGAGATGAAGGAAGACTCTTCCTAGCTCCAGGACCGATCACTCGCATGCCTCTACTCTTGAGCTAAGCCTTGAGCAGCGCCACCCCCTACTGGCGGCCGCCAGTCCCTTGGCCGTTGGATGAACCGCCTCTGCTTCAATGGCATCCAGGTGGTTGTCCAAGGCGGTTTGGAGGTCGGTTGCATGTCCTATTAACCAACATTCAGCCTTGATCCACGCCACTCCTCCCTGAGCAGTCCGATGCCACTGACCTAGTGACCAAGGGCCAAGATTTGGCCCTGGGGAGGTCACACGGATCAGTGACATGGCAGGGAGTGGCACTTGGGCCAACCCAAGTGGCGGGCGCCACTTAGAGGTGGCGGGCGCCACCCCTCTTAGGCCCATTTGGGCCCTGTCGAGTGAGCTTGTCTCCTGGTGGGTCCATATGTCCAAATTTGGTTCAAATCCTGCATTCAAATAGAATTCTATGGACATGTGGAATTTGGTTAGTTTGAAACCTATTTGACTACATTTCATGCCTTTTTGGTGGACTTTAGGGTCAAATGTTGATGGTAAAATAGGGGTTTAAGGATCATCAACAAGCTCCCCCAAGCTAACCTGTTGCTCGTCCTCGAGCAACAATGCGGTTTAAGCATTGAGCATGAAATTGATAGCAACTTAAGATGTCTGCAAGTGCATATTGTATAGTGAGAAATAACTTAGCATATATCATTAATCATAGCAATGTGGGGCTTTATAGCTTTTCACTTCAAACATGCAAGAGTGAAATAAAGCAGTAGATAAGAAACTTTTATCTTGCTTAGGTTTGACTAGGATTCTGTCTGGAGGTTTTTCAAGGTTTTCAAAAGATAACAACTTGCTTAAGTCCTCCAAGATTCACTCAATCACTCAATGGTGTTTAAATCCTCACTTAGGCCAAAATGTAGCCTCTCCTATTTCTAAAGAATGATATGTGGAGTTATAGGTAGGCTAAGAACCATGAGCAAATTGCCTGATGTTTATTGCTAAGCTAGACACTCAGATCATAAGGAGCAGCAAATCATAAAAATTGATCAAGATGTGCATGTGTGGTTATGTGGAAGTGTATAGAGAGATATTTCATAATCCTTCCTAGTTAATTTCTGGGTCTAGAGCTAATGATAATTTTCTTTTTTTGGACACATAGTGAGTAGATAAAAGATGTGTCCTCACATTTTCTTAGGACATAGTCCTCTATTGAGCTACTTTGCTAACATTTTTTTTCTTCGGGACATAGTCCTTTCTTGAGCTACTTTGCTCATTTTCTCTCTCTCTCTCTCTCTCTCTCTCTCTCTCTCTCTCTCTCTCTCTCTCTCTTTTTAAGCTCTAGATTTCCCCAGACATCGATAGGAAAGGATTTTTTTGAAATGAGTAGGGAAAGGGAGAGAAATGCTTATTCCCAGTGTAGGAATAGCATAAGGCTAGCAATGGGATGTTTGGCAGGGTATTGCATATCTCCAGTGTAGAGAATAAGCAATTTATTTGGTGGTTGCAAACTTCCAAAGCGGAGAGTAGGCAATTTATGGTGGGTGTGCGTGAATCTTGATTCAAAAGATATGATAAGCTTCTCTACTAAGATCTATGAGGTCCAACAAAGCTCAACACAAACAAAGCTCTTTGTGGGTTTCACTAATGACTAATAAATGTTTGGCTGGTGGTGGGATGGGATAAAATCTAGGAGGAACTTTTAGCAAGGTTTTCATAATTTTTAAAAGAAATCCTCCAGATTAGGTCCTAATTTCACCTTAGCAAGTTTAAAGAATTACTTCATTTCTTACTAACTTTATTCATTAAGCATGATTTCAGTTTAAGCATGTGCAACCCACAAAAGCTACAACTTAGATAAGACTAGTCATTCAAACCATAACAATAGCATTTGCATGACATATTTCAAATCTTATTCAGGTTTCAACTTGTTTAAGCAGATTTTATCAATTTTATTCATGGAGTGGTTATTTAGGCAAGCATGTGACATTCAAAAGATATAGAATTTAAGAACTGAATGTAAAGTGTAGGCTTGAGACATACCTTATTGGAGCGGGAGTCTCCCCCAAGCTGGCTTCTTGCTTGGTGAAGGGCCTTCATCTTTGGTCGGAGCTCTTGTTCTCATTTTATTAAAAGAGAAACTATCTAATGTTGTGAAAAGGGAAACTATCCTATTATGATATTTTATTGTTCTAACTAAGTTAACATATACCTATGCATATAACTAATGATAACTGGTGATATTTTTTTTAGTTGTATGCATGACATATGTTATTTATTTGAAAAAGGGAAAATTGAAGGGAAAAAAATAAAAAGTAAAACCATACCTTAGATCCATGGAATTTCAACCTTTATCGGGTGGATCTTCTTCCTTGGGCACTTCTTCTCTTAGTACTCCATCGGGTTCTTCTTCTTTTGGCACCTCTCCGTTGTTATGTGAATCACACAACTCAGGAGGAGGTGGTTCTTTCTTTCTGCTCCACCTTGTTCTTGGGCGCCTCTTCTTGGTATGAACGGGTTTTGCTACCTGCATGTTAGCGGCATATGCAGGACCACGGGAGAAGGAGAATATTTCCTTCCTCCCTCCTAATGTCATTTGCATTTTAGCACTTCCCACATATATGCAAGCATTAACAATATTCAAGAAGGGTCTACCTAAGATTAGAGGCACATCTTTCCTATTTCCCATATCTAGTATTTTGAAATCAGCAGGAACATAGGAGCCTCTAATATGAACAGGTAAATCATTAACTATTCCTTCTACATAGCAAGTGGATTGATCAGCTAGCACAACATAGACAGATGTGGATGACATGGGTGGAAAGAATGAGTTTTCATAAAAATCTTTAGATAGAATGTTCACACTCGATCCTAAATCACACATGGCATTTTTAAAGACTTCACCAAAGATTGAGCATCTAATTATGGGACTACTAGGATCACCCTTTTTAACAGTCATGGTTTGATCTTCATAATAGTTAAAACATTTTATTTCAACCATATTAGCAGTTTCCATGTCAGGTTTAGCAGGAATTTTGCCAGATTCAAAAGATGGTATGATAGCAGCAAGCTGAGCTAATTGGGTTTCTAACATCTTATTAAAGCTAAGTTGATTTTTCAGAGCAGATGAGAAATCTTACAATTTAGCATTTATATTCTCAAGAGTTTTATCATTCGCCATTAATCTCTCTTTCAAGAAATCAGTAGTTTTACCTTATGAGTAAACTAAATTTTTCAGGAATGAGAAATTATCAGAATTATGAAAATTAGAGCGAGGGAATGAATTGTTACCTTGAGAATTGGAGTGCTGATTCCATCCTTGATTCTATTGACAGAAACCGTTGTTGTTGTTGATGAAGTTCAAAACTTCATGTAGCTTGGGGCAGTGGCTCCTAGATTGTCCGGTTTCTCCACAGACTTCACAAGTCATGTAGGATTCCAGAGATTGGACACTCTCTTGTTGGTTCATCTTCTCACATCTGTCTGGCTTCTTTGCCAGCAGGTCCATCTTGGCCACGATCATGTCGGCCTCCTTAAAGGAATGCATACCTCGCTTATGGGGTTGTAGTCTTTCGTCATTCCATCCTTGGTTCGACACCATCTTCTCTATGAGAGCCTTAGCATCTGCAACATTCAGAGAAAAGAATGCACCGCCGGCGGCGGCATCCAAATGGCTTCTAGAGAGGGGGGTTAGGCCATGGTAGAAGTTTTAGATCAATAGCCAGTCCTCCATACCATGGTGCGGACAAGCAGCGACGTACTCTTGCATTCTCTCCCAAGCCTCGGGAATAGATTCCTCAACTTGTTGCATAAAGCTGGAGATTTTGTTGCGAAGAGCATTCGTATTGCCCATAGGAAAGAATTTGGCGAGAAAAACATTGGAACACTTGTCCCATGTGTCTACAGCGTTGCGATCGGTATAGAACCATTGCTTCGCTTTTCCTAGCAAAGAGAAAGGAAAGAGACGAAGACGGATGGCTTCTTGGGTTATCCCCTTAATGGTGAAGGTGCCGCAAATCTCCAAAAATTGTTGGAGGTGAGCATTGGCATCCTCATGAGCCTTGCCACAGAATGGGCTAGCTTGGACCATCGTGATCAGAGCCGGTTTTAACTCAAAATTGAGGTTGGCATCGATCACGTCTGGTCCTATCGCTACATTAGCGGCAGATGGAGCAGAAAACTCATGAATGGTCTTATTGGCCATCGTGAAGACAGAACGAGATAAGAAAGGAAGAAGTTGAAGAAGATGAAGGAAAAAGATAAGAAGAGTTAAGGAAAGAAAGAATGGGGTAAGATGGGATTCGCTAAGCGGGAGCTTAAGCGAAGATAAATTCGACACGGACTCAACCGATAGACCGATTGCCTTCCCGGCAACGGCGCCAGAAATGCTTGTTGGTAGTTCTTAGATACACCTAGGATAGGGTAGCTAAAGTAGCTATCTACTAATGCCAAGCGGGGTTGTCAGTCCCGACACTAGTAGCAGCTAGCTAGAGAGATTGCAATCTACCAGGAGGAGATTCTGCAAGCGCACAGAACTATCGTAGTAGCACTTCGCCTGGGAGTACCAGGTGTCGATTTATTTGATCCCAAGGGAAGGCTAGGTTGGTGTATGAGTCGAGTCAAGGAGGGGATCAGAGTCGAAGAAATAAGAAAAGAGAAAAGGGGAGAAGGGAAGATGAAAGGCTAGAAAGAATATATGGATGGCTAGGTAAGGACGAAAAGGATGGCTAAGGTAAGGTGGATAACTAGATGGATAAAGAGAATAGGATAACTAAGGGTAACTAAGATAACTAACTACTAACTACTAACTACTCCTAGATAACTACAAAGCAAGATAACTACGAAGCGAGATAGTTATGAAGCAAGGCAGGCAAAAGACAATAAAGCAACTAAGTTGAGTAAAGTTTTATTCCTATCTTGTCAAGTATCGAGGCGTACTAGCCTTTACCACTTACTTAGGTTGAACGCTAGCAGAACGAGCCTTACTGTTAAACTGGGCCAACTACGTGGTGGAATTCAAGGCGCACAGGGCTGTCACCACCTGCTTGCTACCACAGCTATCCGGGGGTCCAGCCGTATCTGAAGGTAAGTCTATAACTAAGCACCACGCTTAACTATATTCTAACTATCTCTACCCTAGCTTTGAATAGAGACACCCTTGCGGACATCAGAGCAAACACTTGACTTAATAAGATAAACACTAAACTAACTAAGCAACCTATTGGCAAAGATCAAACACTAAGCTCACTAGAGATTAACTACTATGGCTAAGTGAATTGAACTGTAGGATAGCTAGGCACTCAAGCAATCAATCAAGTATACCACTCAATACTGATAAGTAGAATAAAGTAATACTTGAAATGATGAACTAGAATATAGTAAATGCTTGAGTAACAAGAGCAAAACCTTAACTGGAGATGAAGGAAGACTCTTCCCAGCTCCAGGACCGATCACTCGCACGCCTCTACTCTTGAGCTAAGCCTTGAGCAGCGCTACCGCGAGGGCGAAGATGCCTTGCTCTACTAGCTACCTACTTGCCTAAGCTCTCTAAGCTTCTAACCTAACTCTCACTTGCTTCTCTTGCTTTGCTTCTCTTGGAAGTGTAATCTACTTGGGTGTGTAGGTACTGATGCCTCAGCGGGGTATTTATAGCCTTGTGGAGTGAGGGGGGTTCTTATAGGGGGCAGCCACCCGACCTAGGGTTAGGTCAGGTGGCGGGCGCCACCCCCTACTGGTGGCCGCCAGTCCCCTGGCCGTTGGATGAACCGCCTCTGCTTCAACGGCATCTAGGTGGTTGTCCAAGGCGGTTTGGAGGTCGGTTGCATGTCCTATTAACCAACATTCAGCTTTGATCCACGCCACTCCTCCCTGAGCAGTCCGATGCCACTGACCTAGTGACCAAGGGCCAAGATTTGGCCCTGGGGAGGTCACACGGATCGGTGACGTGGCAGGGAGTGGCACTTGGGCCAACCCAAGTGGCGGGCGCCACTTAGAGGTGGCGGGCGCCACCTAGGGGTGGCGGGCGCCACCCCTCTTAGGCCCATTTGGGCCCTGCCGAGTGGGCTTGTCTTCAGGACTACCCCCCTGGCAAGCATCTCCTGTTCTTCTCTCTCCCACTTTGGAAGGGCAGTCTTATAGCCACCTGATCCTAAATGATGGTGGTATTTCTTCTGAGCTGCATTCTGTTTGTTTACTCTGACCCGGGCCTCGCTCTCTTGTGATCTTTTGTATTGTACAAATTCATCCCAATCGGCCCTTATCTTGACATACGCCGTAGAGTTGAAATCTGGCGTCTCGTTCTTCAGCACAAACTTGTGGTACAATTTCTTCTTCCAGTCCTGAAAAATTGTGGCCATCTTCTTCATTGTCCACTCCCAAATTCGCCTCAGTAGCTCCTCATCTTCCGTGCCGAATGAGAAATGAGCTTGGATGTCATCCCAGACTAGCTGCTTGTCAAAATCGGAGACATAACTGATCTCGGGAGCACTTCACCTCTCTTTCCATTCATGGGCACTTATCGGAATCCGATCTCTCACAAGGAACCCACAATGAAAGACATATTTCTATGCATAGGGTCCTAGTGGTTGGCCTGTAGCCATATCGAATTCGGAGATTACATGACGGCTCTTCAATGGCCTCTTTGGTCCTTGTTGACACTCCTTAATGGATTCACTCTAAGAATGAGTCACATAAAATAATAAACTAGTGAAAGCACGAAAGAGTGTACAGGACACTACTAACTCCACTTAACGTCAAGTTGTCATCCCCAACATGAAGCTAGCAATGTAATTATATCAGAGCACTAGATAAAGATATATATATTTACCTACAAGCGCACAGATAAACATACCCGTTGTAGAGCATTTCACCCAAGTTAGTCTCAGGTATCGTTATTTATATTTAGCCTAGAGACTAATCAATTCAAGGTGATGATAGTATTGAAAGATCTTAACAGCATGGCACACATTAATAAGGTTGATAACACATACTAATTACTATAAATAGGAAACAAGTATAAGATAATAGGTAAATGATAAAGGATAACAGAGATCAGATCAATCAAGGATGAACTTAGAACAGTACTGCCTAGCAAGATGATGATTAGAACAGGTATAAACAAGGAACATTCCTAAGTTATTCTAATTATAAGTCATAGCATACATTGATTAGTGCAATTATATTTAGCAATCATTGACTAGGTCACATCATATTTATAATCAAGAGGCAACTCCATAGCTAAGGTGTTAAGCATAGTAACCCTTAAACCATGAGTTAACTGAGCCATACCAAACACTATATTCGAGAGGTGGAATACAAAGGACTCAACAGGTCTATCACACCCGCGATCTACCACTCTATCCAGAATATAGGATGTATTCGCAGATAAATAGTGTATAGACACTACGTCTACACAGCATTCATCACCCATCCGTTGTACTTTAAGATGAGCGCTATACGAACATGAGTATAAATATAAAGATAAACTATCTATGCCAAATATATAATCAAAGTAATTTATAAGCATTATAACTAAGAATATAATCATTGATGTTGCGGATACATGGGTGTATGCCGGGTCTCTGAGTGATGAGTGATTGTCAACGGGTATGATGCGCATGTTCTTTGGCTTGTGTTGTGCAGGTGTCGAGCACAGAGACAGTGATCGCGGGTAGGTGAAGGTCAAGTTGAGCCGTGCCGTGCTGACAGACCGGGTGCGGTGAAGGATGGGCGTGCCGTGCGGCGGACGTGCCATGCCGACGAACCGAGCGGTGAAGGGAGGACGGGAGGCTTGGACTGAGGGACCGGAGTACCTGAGGATCAGCTATGGAGGCTGGCAGCCTGCGACGACGACAAGCGAAGAAGTGCGGTCATGTGTTGCTCGGGTCGAGGACCTGGGAACACGTGTCGGTGGATGGGGTGCACGGGAGGTGCATCCCCTCTACGACGTCGGTTTGTTGGTTGAGCCAGGGAAAAACCAACGGGTGGATGGTTTCTAGGTTTGGGCCTCAAAACCTGGGTGCTGGGTTTCCGAGTTGAGCCACAAAACTCGGGCTGAGGGTTTCCGAGTTTGGCCTCAAAACTCGGGCAACGGAGGGTTTCCAGGTTTGGGCCTCAAAACCTGGGCGCTGCGGGTTTGCTGAGTTTGGGCCTCAACACTCAGAGCTGGAGGCTGGTTTCCTGGTTTGGGCCTCAAAACCAGGGGCTGCTGGAAAAGGCTGGTTTCCCGGTTTGGGCCACAAAACCGAGGGTGCAGAGCGAGGGCGGCACGTGGCGGCTATCCGGAGGTTGCGTCGAGGCAACGCTTCGGCCAGTGCGGGCGTGGCCGTCCGATACACCTACCACTCGGGTGGACCAGAATAGCCTTAGGGTTTTCCTGGCCCGCTCTGTAATTACAGTAGAGAGGGGTAGAGTAGGAAATAGACTTAGACTAGATTAGTATAAGTAGTCGGGAGACACCCTCCTCCCATTCTATCTCAGTTAGTTGCTTTCATTTGCTAGGGTTTCCTGCTCTCCCGTTCCCTGCTTTAGCTAGTTGAGATCCGCAGAGAGACTCCACTCTGTGTACTGTTGATTTGAGGAAGTGAGGCCGTATCCTCACCTTGGAGCACTGATCGATGGCTTGATTCGTGTCTTTGATTCGAGTTCGTGGCTGTGATTTCCGTTTTGTTTGTGTTCTTCGCGGAATCCTTTTTCTCCACGATTTTCCCATCGCTTGATCTCTTTGCACGGTTCATCTTTTGCAAATCCGTTTGAACCAAGTTGTTCTAGATCGTGAGGCACTTCTTTCCACCGAAGGAATTAAACTCAAACCTCACGGTCTAGGAGATCGAACGATTTTCGTTTTGGATCGTGTTCTTGCTCCCTTGCCCTGATTTTCTTCGATTCACCGATTTGGAGTTAGGTTCGAGCCATGATCTCTTAGGAGTAGCTCACTAACATCCTTGTGACTCCTCAGATCGAATCCTAGCCCTAGAGCTTTTGATTCGGAGGAGATCGAGTGAATTTCGTGGAAGAACAGTGCTGCGTCGGGGGCATCGGACGCTCGTGTTCTTGGCATCGGACGCTGACCCCGAGTAGCATCGGACGCGCCGTTGCCACGTGTCAGTTTCTGTGTTTTTGAAGGGGCATCGGACGCTGGCATCGGACGCTACAGTACAGCGTCCGATGGTCATGCAGTGAGGTTCCAGAAACCCTCATTTTGCATCGGACGCGTCCGTTGTCAGGGCATCGGACGCTACTGTTCACATCGGACGCGCCGGCCCTTCATCGGACGCTAGCATCGGACGCCGATCTGTTACTGTAGCAGCGTCCGATGCCAACTCAGTGAGGTTCCAGAGAAGCACTGTTTGCATCGGACGCGTCCGACGCTTGGACATCGGACGCACCTCCAGCGTCCGATGCAGCTGAATCTGCACTGTTTGGTCCGTCGTTTGTTCATCTGACTTCGGTTTTGGTTTCTGGTTTTTGCGTTGGCTTTCTAGAGTTGCGTAGTGTCCCGCTGTGCTTCTTGGAAGCATCCACCCTACATCTAGGGTCATGGATACTGGCAAGCTCTAGGGTTTTGTCTTTGGGGTTGATTTTGGGACAGTGGCATCTAGTTTCCGAAAGGAAATTTTGAAGCTCCCATTCACCCCCCCTCTGGTCGCTTTCGGATAGCTCCTTGGTCCTTCAATTGGTATCGGAGCAGGTTAAGGATCTTCCACCTTAGCCGGTTCCAGATCCACAGAAGGCGACATGGATCGCGGCGTGGGCAAACCGCCGTTCTTTGATGTCACGAACTATGCGTATTGGAAGATACGCATGTCGGCCTATCTGCAGAGTTTGGGCGCTTCTATCTGGGATATTTGCAACTCCCCTGATTACGTGGTCTTGGCTGCTCGTGTGTCTCAGCAACAGATCGATGAGCACGATGCCAATAGCCGAGCCCGTAATGCTCTTTTCTCTTGTTTGAGCATGGGTGAGTTTGATCGCGTTTCTCACCTCTCTACGGCTCGGGAGATCTGGGACACCCTCATGCGTTTTCATGAGGGCACCTCTCAAGTCAAAACCCGACTCTACGAGTCGTTCAAGAGAGAGTATGAGAACTTCCGACATCAACCTGGCGAGAGCATAGAAAGTTTATTCGCTCGCTTTCAGGTGATTGTCAACAGGATGAGGGCTAACAGAGAGCAGTTGCCTTTTGACGATCATGAGCGTGCCTTGAAGCTTTTGCACACTCTTGACCGTTCGGTGTGGGATTCCAAAGTTCAGGCAATCATCGAATCGCCTAACTACGAGACCCTCACCTGCGACGAGCTCTTTAGTAAACTCAAGTCCAGTGAGATAGACGCCATGTCGAGGGCTTCTTATGCAAATCCCTCTGGCCCGACTGTGGCGTTGGTTTCTGGCTCTTCTGCTAACCCCTCTGCTGGATTTGCGCTTTCTTCTCTCTTTTCTGTCATAGAGGACCAGCTTGAGTCTTTGGGGGATGATGAGTTGGCTTTGCTTGCCAACCGGTTCTCGCGGTTTCACAACAACCGCATGAACCATCGCCGCGGAGGAGGACGCACGGGCTGCTACGAGTGCGGCGATCCCGACCACTTCATCGCCAACTGCCCCAAGAAGAACAAGCATCTGGGGAAGGGCGATCATGGGCGCAAGTACGACTCCAAGTACAAGGAGAAGCACGTCCCCCCAGCGCACAAGAAGAAGGGCGGCTTCAACAAGGAGTACATCAAGAAGAAGTACTTGGAGAAGGCTCAGGCTGAGAAGCGTGCATTTTTCGCCGCGCTCAGCGACGTCGACGGCTCGGATGACGACTCCGCTTCATCAAGCGACGACGAGTCCGAGAAGAAGAAGAGGATCGAGGACAAGCTCAACGGACTCTGCTTCTTCGCCGACGACGACGGCTTCTGCACCATGGCGCTGGGCGATGAGGTCGACGGCAAGCTGGAGCACACCCCTCGGAACGACAACAACGACGACGACACCTCCCAGGTATCTCTCACCTACGATGAGCTTTCTTCCGAGGTTGAGAAGCTTACTGCCGCGCTCCTTAGTCAGGATAAGTTGCTTAGTGTCGGTGTTTCGTACCCGGGGGTATCACACCAACGAGTAATGTGATCGCGTGCTTCTCTTCCTGGATGGTGATGCAAGGGGACACAAGGATTTATCCTGGTTCGGGCAAAGAAGGCCCTACGTCCAGCGGGGGGAGATGTTCTTGTATTATTTGCACCTAAGTGCTTGTACAGGGGAGAATACAAGCTCAGTGAGCGTGGACCGGGGTCCGGACTCGTGTTTGTGTGTGGACTCGCGCGTTCCCCTCCTCTTTTGAACGAGGGCCCTAGCGTCCCCTTTTATAGAGCAAGGGGAGGCCAGGATTACAAAAAGTATTACAGGTGTCGGGGCGCATGGTGCCCCATACGGAGAAGGGTAGGAACCCTGTCTTGTCGGGGCCACTGGAGCCGATGTGATCGTCGCTGTTGAGGCGTCCTTGAGTCGTGGCTTCCCTCCCGGGCGCGGACGTGGAGGCGCGACAAGGCGGGAGCCGTACAGCACCCATTCCGAAATGTACAGTACGCGGTGAGGTCCCTCCGGGTCTTGGGGTACCTGTCCTTCGATAGTATGAAAGTGGTTAGGGCTCGAAGGGCGCGAAGCCGACCTCGAGGTGTTACAGTGTATGGCTCGAGGGGCGCGGAGCCGGCCTCGAGGTGTTTTCAGTGCATGGCTCGAGGGGCGCAGAGCCGGCCTCGAGGTGTTTACAGTGCATGGTATGGTCGAATAGTGCTGTACTGGTGCCCTTTCGCCCGTGCTTGTGGTGAAAACGAGACTTGACCTTTACACCGAGTTACTGTGGTACGTGCTGTGCTCTAGTGGACATGACCGGGGTAGGTGAAGGCATTAAGTGCGTGGTATGGGGCTGGTACGGCTGTCTGTACCACTCGAGGTCCGTGCGATAGGGCTCGAGGTGTGGGAGCGTGCTCGCCCGAGGTCTGTAGGGCTCGGGCGAGACGGAGAGCGATCGCGTTCGCCCGAGGCCTGGCTCAGCGGGTTCGGGCGAGGCGGAGAAAAGAGCGTTTGGGTGTTTGCGTTGATTGGGGGTACCACCTTTTTTGTACCACCGACAGTAGCCCCCGAGCCCTTGTTCGAGTGCTTGCATTCGAGCAGGGGCTTCAGACTGGGATCTCGATGGATAGCTAACTGGTCTCGAGGTTTTTGTCGATTTGATTCCGTGGGTGTCGTGCGAGCGACACCCGCGGGTGTAGCCCCCGAGGCCACGGGGGAGTGGTTAGAACTCCCTCGTGGGCTTTCCGAAGAATCCTCCGTCGTTTGGGAGCCTTCTGCCCAGTGGGTGCGCCTTTTTAGGCGGATATCGTCAGAGAGCGGAGATCGCGGCGCCGTGTGTTCCTGTCAACAGGTTCGAAATGTGGTTTGGTAATAAAATTTAAATGTTCGAAGCAACCTTTCCTTTGTCGTGGGGGACTCCGTCCGAGGCTCGGCTCGGAGGGCTTGGACGAGACGGAAAACAAGCGTTTGCCCTGGACCTGGTCTCGAGGGCTCGGGCGAGAAGGGGGTCGAACGTTCCCCCGAGGCCTGAAAATCCCATGTTCACACAAAGAAAGAGATTAGTCGTAACTGTCCGAGTTTTTAGACCCTCTTTCGTCGAGGGGTGCCAGGCTGAACCGACTGGCCGGCTCCTCGAGCTGTCCGGCATGCCGATTGCCCTGGCTTGTCATCCCGCGAGTCCTTTCGATCGGATGCGAGGTGGGATGCCTCGTACTACCCCGAGTGGGCGAGTATCGAGGTTCCCAGTGAGCTAGTAACGGGGAATCCAAGTGAGAGCTCGTGCCCCGTTCGTTAGGGGTCGACTGTGGCCCGGAGGCGGTCTCATATAGCATGGGGGCTCAGTCTGCAGGAGTGCCGGGTCCATTCGATAGGACCCGGTGGCTCGATGCCTCCCTCCGAGGGGACCTCACTGCACGTCGAGCTCCCTGCCTTGGATACACGTGAGAGGCCTCGAGGGTTTGGCCCTCGAGTAATGCCGCGAGTGGCGCCCCTTGGTGTCCCTGACTCGGGTGCTCGAGGCCGGCTGTCGAACCCTTTTCGAGGGCCAGCCTTCGCTGCCTCGAGACTTAGGGCCGGGGCCCGTTTTTACCTTTGTGAAGAAGCCTCCGTCGTCTGGAATTCTTCTGCCCGTTGGGCGCGCCTTTTTAGGCGGAAACCGTCAGGGAGTGCGGCGGACGCGAAGTCGGAGTGACGGTCGTGGCGGGCCCGGGTAGTGGAGCGAATGGAGAGGTGCCGCGTGTGCCCTGCACCCGGCTGGAGACGCGGTTAGGTGGGCGCATTGAATGCATTCTGTTACCTTTTGGCGTTGTGAGAGATCCCGTCCGTCCGGGTTTCCCCCTATAAATATCGAAAGAGGGGAAAAGGAAACCTTTACTTTGCCTCTGCCTTCGCCGCTGCCATAGCCTTTGCGCGCCCTCTCCTTAGCTGACTGTGGATTTCCGGCCCGCGCCAACCGCTCGGATCCGCGCCGCGCCACCGTCATGGCCACCCAAACACAGATGCTGCCGGCCGAGGACTGGAGCCCGTCGAAGGTGACGCAGAACGAGATGGACTCGCTGGTGGCCCAGGGGCTTCTGCGCCCCAACCCGGAGGAGGGATCCGCATGGTGGGTTATCCCGTCGGCGGAGCACCGGGAGCCGCACCCGCCGGAGGGGTACGTGGTGAGCTTTACGCGCTACCACCGTATGGGGCTCGGCGTCCCGCCGAGCCGCTTCTTGCGAGGGTTGGCCCACCATTTCGAGGTGGAGCTGCAACACTTCTCCCCCAACTCCATCTCGCACGCCGCCATATTCGCCGCGGTGTGTGAGGGGTACCTGAGGATGGAGCCGCACTGGGAGATGTTCGTCCATCTCTTCCGGGGCGAGCTCTTCATCAAGTCCCTGAAGCCCAGCGGGAGGCGGCCCGTGCGCATGGGCTCCCTTGCCATCACCGCGAGGGCGGGGACCTCGTCGGCCAATGTCCCCCGCGAGTACCTGCGATATAAGCTATCCACCAACCAGGCCGGGTGGGACGACCATTGGTTCTATCTGCGGAACGAAGGTGGCCTCCTTCCGCAGTACACCGGCAGGGTCCTTACTCGACGCCCGGAGAAGTGGACCTGGGGCGTCGCGGCGGACAGGCAACGCCACCTGGTCCCGTTGA
Source organism: Coix lacryma-jobi var. lacryma-jobi (assembly GCA_009763385.1). Taxonomy (NCBI): domain Eukaryota; kingdom Viridiplantae; phylum Streptophyta; class Magnoliopsida; order Poales; family Poaceae; genus Coix; species Coix lacryma-jobi. The sequence continues at coordinate 30,456,789 of CM019828.1, forward strand.
TGGAGATGATGAAGACACTGGTGGATGAGAAGAAGCTGACCGTGCAAGCGGTCATTTGGGCGTTCCACCAGCGAAGAGTTCTTCCGCTGGCGGACCGCCCCCTTCTTATGCACGAGATGGGCCCGCAGGCTCAGCTCGAGGCGCTCAACCGTTCGAGGATGGCCGAAGAGAGGCTGTCCCGGAACGAGGGCGTCTCCCGGGTGTCGATTACGATCCAGGGGACGTTCACCCCTGAACTCTCCCACCTGGTTGCGATGGCGCCCGACGAGGGGTGTCTCGACCTGGTAGGCCTCCCTCGAGTCGAGCTATCTCGAACCTCCTCCCCCTTCTTCCTCCTTCGATCCGTTCGCATCCGTCTTGTGGCTTGTTTCCTCATGCTTCTCCTTTCTTCAGGGGGCATTTACTTGTCGCGCGTCGAGGCCCCCGGTGAGGGAAGACGCCGCGGATGCTCAGGTGAGGCGCCTCTCTGCTCAAAAGGACAAGGAGAGCAAGGATGCAAAAAAGAAGAAAGAGAAAGATAAAAACTTGCGTCGCTTAGCTCGGGAGCAGAGACTGGCGAGGGCCCGTCGCAACCGCCAGCCTGGGGACGGGTCCCCCGAGCTGAGCTCCTCGAGCTCGGAGGAGGAGAGTAGTGACGAGGAGGGGGACGACGACGAGGGGATGGATGCGCGCTTGATGCGCGCGGGGCTCTTCGATGGCAGGGCTGACCGCTCTTCTGTGCAGGAGGGTACACTGGAGGTCCCACCGACAAAAGGGGCACGCGGGACGCAGCCGCGGAAGGCGGCGCCGATCCCTGCCTCGTCGGGGGCCCGAGGTCCGTCGAGCTCCGCGCCGGAAGTGCCCCCAGTCGCAAGGAAGCCCCGGACCCGGAGCGCCTCCGCCACTGCGCCAGCGGAGGCCGCACCCGCGTCAGCCCAGACGGGGGGTCTCGAGAGGGGGCGGGCCTCGAGAGGCGGCCGACAGGTCGAGAAGGGTTCGGGGCCCGACTCCCACGAGCCGTCAAGGGTGCCGTCGAGCCCGCGGAGGAGTGGGCGCCAAGAAGAGGCGTCGAGCCCTCGCCATCATGAGCGTCGGGGAGGGAGCCCCCGAGCATCTCATGACCAGGGGCGCGAGCGTCCCCGGAGTTCATCTCCGCACCGCCACCGTGACGCGGAGGCGGACGTGGGAGGGCGCGACCACCAGCGCAGGCGCCGGAGCAGGTCCCGGAGCCCGCGCCGGAGCGAGCGCCATGACATCAGCACGAGGGTGGTGCGGTCGCCCTCCCGCGATGTGGGGCGGAAGGAGAGCTCTCCCTCGAGGTCGAGCCATGGGAGGCGTCGGGAGCCCTCCCCCCATCCCAGCCCTGTGGAGACGGCCCAGGCGCAGGGCTCGAGCCGTGGGGTGGGCTCGAAGCCCCCGAGTGGGTCCGGCGACTCCGGGAAGAAGCCCAGCCGCCGCTTCGGGTGAGTAGTTTCCTTGGGTCTCGTCGGTGGTGAGGCTTCGCCTCTTTGCTTTTAATGACGCGTGCCATCTCCATTTTTTCAGGGGGAAACGCTCCTACCAAGAGGTGGACCTTGCTTCGTCCAAGCGGGCCAAGGCCTCGAGTCTCGTCGAGGCACAGGCACCTCGAGGTATGGCATCTTCCTCCGCTAGAGAGGCCGCTTGGCTGGAGAAGGCCCGAGCTGCCATGGCTCGAGGGGGCCGGATGACCGTCGCAAATTTTGGTGAGGCCGTCGCCATCGACCATAAGGGTCGAGGTACTTTTCCTGGTTCTGACATCTCCGTCATCTTGTTTTGCAGGGGCCTCAGCTCATGGCGTCGAGCCTGCCACCGCCGTATCCGTCGAAGCGCTGCCTCCTCCCCCTCCTCCTCCCGCGGTGGTGCCAACTGGGACCGCCGTCCTTCCCCTCACCATGACGGTTGTTCCGGGGGAAGCGCCTGGGGCGAGCACGGCCCCGCCGGCATCTGGGGCTGAGGAGACTGCGTCCCTTGTGGCTCCAACTGGCACGGGCCGGGCTGCGGAGGAGGAAAGGGGGGGAGAGGCGTCGGCGGAGAAGGAGCCGACGGTGGAGGACCTCCTTAACGAGCTGGAGCAGGGGCCGCTCCTCGCCGCGGGCTCGATGACGGTGGAGGCGCCCGTCGTGCCGGCCAGCGCCGTCAAGGCGCCGGAGGGTCCGGCCAGGGAAGAGGGCCCAGGGTCGAGCCTTCCCTCGACTGATCCGCAACAGGAGGCGCCGGCGGAGGGACGGAGGGAGTCGGGGTCCGTGCCATCGAGCGGCGGGTCGCTGTCGGGGCAACTTGAGGCGGAAGAGGATGTGCCCGACATCGAGCTCGACCGACCGATATGGCCGTTTCCTGTCCCACTGAGCCCGCCCCTCGCCGTGGTTCCCATCGAGCAGCCGGCCCAGCGGGGGGCCCCGCGTGAGGTGCGGTCTATCTTCCGGGAGGTGGCCGCGCTTATGGCGGAGGCGGAGCGGTCCTGCTCTGAGGAGGCGGACCGGTCCGCTCAGGTGTCAGCCGCCCTCGAGCGGGCCGAGGCGGAGCTTCGAGATCTCCGCGCGGAGCTGAGCCGGAACGCCCAGATGGCGAGCCGGCTTAACGAGGCGGAGGCGGAGGTCCGGGTGGCTCGAGGGGAGGTCGCCCGATCCAGGGAGGAGGCCGCCGCCGTTCTCGAAGCGTCGAGGAAGGAGGCCGCGGACGCCCGAAGCGAGGCCACCTCTGCCCGGGCTGAAGCCGAGGCGGCGAAGCAGGAGGCTGCTGACGCCCGTGGCGAGGCCGCCGCCGCCCGAACCGCAGCGGAGGCGGCAAGAAAAGAGGCCGAAGACGCCGTGAGTGGCGCCGACACCGCCCGAGCCGCTGAGGGGGCGGCGCGGCAGGAGGTGATCCGTAAGGATCTGGCCCTGGTGGAGGCGGGCCGGCTGATCGAGGACCTTAGGTCCGAGAGGCTCCTCACGCTGGCCGAGAAGCGCAGGCTGGAGCAGCGTGCTGAGGGCTTGACCAGCGACCTCGCCGCGCTGGGGCAGCATTGTGACGGTGAGGCTTATTCCTCGTTTTCGTTTGGGTTTCGAAGTTTTTGTTACGCCGCAACCTCACTCTTCCTTGTTCGTTGCGCAGGGGTCGAGAAGACGGTCGAGGAGCTCCGCGAGACGAACCAGGCTCTCTTGGACAAACTCCAAGACGAGACGATGGTGGCGGAGCGGGCTCGCACCTCCCTCGACCGGCTCAGCCCCATGTGGGGTGCTCCTCTGGTAGCTGCGGCAGAAGGCGCGATGGCTCGAGGCGACGCCTTGGTCGACGCCTTATGCTTCCTCGACGCAGCCGCGCGGGACCGTGTCCGGCAAGCTCTCCATCACGGCGTCAAGCAGACACTTGCGGTCGTTCGCTCTGGTTTCCGCTTCCCGGTCCACGTTGTGGCGAATGGCTTCATCGAGATCGAGGGGAAGGACGAGGAGTGGAACAACCGCCGTGTGGACAAAATTTTGGAGAAGATGGAGAGGCCGGGGACGTCGCTCGCGAAGATCTTCGAGGAGGACGTGCTGCCTCCTGACGCCAGTAGCGGTGTCGGGAGCCCTCCTCCTTCGAGCTCGGGGGTCGAAGTCGAGCCTGCCGTCGTGGACCTCGGGGAGGAATACCGCACGGATGAGGACTGAGGCCTGCGTGCCAAATTTGGGCGTTGAGGCCCTTGTAAGAATTCTGTGACATAAATGAGGGTACGTTGAGACCCGAATGTATATGAGATTTGTTTATGGAAAGAGTTGTTTTCTTTTCAAATGCGTTTGACCACTTCTCTTTGTCGCAAGCTCGAGTTTTTGGTAACTTAGTCTGTGCTCCTTCGATACGTCGCGAGCCCCTCGAGGGGAGGCGTAGGTAAGTTACCGTAGCCCGGGGGCGAAGGTGGCCGTCTATGTCGACGCCTCCCGACCCTTGGTGGCTCGAGGTATTTTAGGATTTAGACGTCGCTAGTTCATTCGAGGCACGGGTCGAGACAAGGGTCAAAACTTTTGAAAAGAAAACGCTTATTTTTTCCGGAGTCTGGGGGAGGGGCCCCCCGTCAGCCCCCGAGGGAGGCTTGACCCTGAGCAGAGCAGGGTCGAGGCTACCTTAAGATGCAAAGCAATATAAACGATAATGTACGAGTTTGTTCATTCATTTTGACATGTTTGTACAAAGTGGTAAAATGAACAAGGCCTCGAGGCCTTTAAGGGTAGAAGCGACGTAGCTGAGATATGTTCCACGCGTTCGCCAGGATCCTGCCTTGGTTGTCGTAGAGTTTGTACGTGCCTGGCTTGAGCACTTCGGCCACGGTGTATGGGCCTTCCCACGGAGGGGTGAGTTTATGGCGCCCTCGACTGTCTTGCAGCCGTCGAAGCACGAGGTCCCCCACCGCCAGGTCCCTTTTGCGCACGTGCCTGTCGTGGTAGCATCGAAGTGTTTGCTGGTAGCGTGCAGAGTTGATGAGCGCCACGTCTCGGGCTTCCTCGAGCTGGTCCTTGGCGTTGGCGAGCTTTTCGTCACTGGTTTGCTCGTTGTAGGCTCGAAGTCGAGGTGAGCCGTACTCGAGGTCCGTAGGTAAGATGGCCTCGGCGCCGTAGGTTAGGAAAAACGGAGTGAACCCGGTGGCTCGACTCGGCGTAGTCCTGAGGCCCCACAGCACCGAAGGGAGTTCCGTAGCCCACCCCTTTCCGAAGTCTTTGAGGGTCTTGAACAGCCTTGGCTTTAGCCCATGGAGTATCATGCCGTTGGCACGCTCGACCTGCCCATTGCATTGGGGGTAGGCGACCGAGGCCCAGGTTACGCGGATGTTGTTGTCATCGCAGAAGTTGGTGAACTTTTTGCCCGTAAATTGGGTGCCATTGTCGGTGATGATGACATTAGGCACCCCAAACCGGTACATGATGTTGGCGATGAACTCGACAGCCTTCTCGGAGGTGGGGTCTCCTATCGGCTTAGCCTCGATCCACTTGGTGAACTTGTCGACAGCCACGAGCATGTGTGTGTACCCTCCATTTGTCCTTTTGAGAGGACCCACGAGGTCGAGCCCCCAAACGGCAAATGGCCAAGTGATTGGGATCATCTGCAGGGCGTGTGCGGGCTGGTGCGTTTGCTTGGCGTAGATTTGGCACCCATGGCATGCTTGGACCAAACGCTTGGCATCCCCAATGGCGGTCGGCCAATAGAAGCCTTGTCGGAAGGCGTTGCCAACCAGGGCCCTCGGCGCCGCGTGGTGGCCGCAAGCCCCCGAGTGCGTATCGTCGAGGAGCTTGCGCCCTTCCTCGAGCGGGATGCAGCGTTGGAGGATCCCAGTCGGACTTCGTCGGTATAGCTCTCGCTCGTCGCCGTAGATGACGTAGGTCTTGGCCCTTCGAGCGATGCGTCGGGCCTCCGTCTTGTCCTCTGGTAGCTCGCCTCGCGTCAGGTAGTCGAGGTAGGGCGTCCGCCAGTCGAGGGGCTGTGATGACGAAGGGGCGTGTGCGTCGACCCGCATCGCCTCGGCGGACGTCGAGGGGTCCTTCTCGAGGGGTGGCGTTAAGAGTCGAGTCCCCGTGTCCTGCTCGAGGGGTGGCGTCGGGGGGCCAGCCCCCGGTTCGATTTCGACGGATGGCTCGAAGACGTCCCTCGAGAAGACGTCTGGTGGTACCGTGCCACGCGTGGACGCCAACTTTGCCAGCTCGTCTGCGGCCTCGTTGTACTTCCGAGCTATGTGATTGAACTCGAGGCCGTAAAACTTGTCTTCCAGCTTGCGTACCTCCCCGCAGTATGCCTCCATCTTGGGATCGATGCAGCTTGAAGCCTTCATAACCTGGTTGACGACGAGCTGCGAGTCTCCTCGGGCGTCGAGGCGTCGGACCCCGAGCTCGAGGGCGATGCGCAGCCCATTGACGAGGGCCTCGTACTCGGCGACGTTGTTGGAGGCGGGGAAGTGCAAGCGTAGCAGGTAGCGCATGTGTACTCCGAGGGGCGAGATGAAGAGCAGGCCTGCTCCCGCCCCCGTCTTTGTGAGGGATCCATCGAAGTACATGGTCCAGAGTTCGGCCTGAATCTGCGCCGGCGGGAGCTGAGTGTCGGTCCATTCAGCGACGAAGTCCGCCAACGCTTGCGACTTGATGGCATTTCGAGGGGCATAGGTGATTGTCTCCCCCATCAGTTCGGCGGACCACTTGGCGATGCGCCCCGTGGCCTCCCGATTGTTGACGATCTCTCCGAGGGGGAAGGATGACACCACCGTTAGGGATGAGCGAGGAAGTAGTGCTGGAGCTTGCGCCTGGTGACGATGATGCCGTAGAGCAGCTTTTGGATGTGCGGGTACCGGACCTTGGCCTCGGAGAGTACCTCACTGGTGAAGTATACCGGCCGCTGGACCGGCAACGTATGACCCTCCTCGTGCCTCTCGACGGCAATGACCGCGCTAACCACCTGAGTGGTTGCGGCCACATAGAGGAGGAGGGGCTCGGGGGAACCGTCGCCTTCGGCTGGTCGTAGGGGCACGAGAATGGGTGCACAAGTCAGCAGCCCCTTCAACTTGGTCAAGGCCTCCTCGGCTTCGGCGGTCCACGCAAAGTGTTCGTCTTTTTTAGTAGGCGGTAGAGGGGTAGTGCTTTTTCCCCCAGCCTCGAGATGAATCTGCTGAGAGCAGCTAGGCAGCCTGTTACTTTCTGCACACCCTTCAGGTCACGAATCGGGCCCATCCTCGTGACTGCTGAGATTTTTTCAGGGTTTGCCTCGATCCCCCGTTGTGAGACGATGTAGCCAAGTAGCATGCCTCGAGGCACACCAAAGACACACTTCTCGGGGTTGAGCATTCACATTCTTGGCCCGGAGGCACTCGAACGTGGTCTCGAGGTTGCTGATGAGGTTCCCTACTTTCTTAGTTTTAACCACGATGTCATCGACGTAGGCCTCGACGGTCTTGCCTATGTGCTCGCCAAAGATGTGCTGCATACATCGCTGGTACGTTGCCCCGGCGTTTCGAAGGCCGAAGGGCATCGTAACATAGCAGTACATACCAAATGGCGTGATAAAAGAGGTCGCGAGCTCATCGGATTTTCTCATTCCTAATTTGGTGGTAGCCGGAATACGCATCAAGGAACGAAAGCACTTCGCACCCAGCAGTGGAATCGACGATCTGGTCAATTCTAGGTAGAAGGAAATGGAACTTTTGGGCATGCTTTATTCAGACCAGTGTAATCTACACACATCCGCATTTTTCCATTCTTTTCCTAACTAGTACAGGGTTAGCTAGCCACTCTGGGTAAAATACCTCCTTGATGAATCCGGCCGCCAAAAGCTTGTGCACCTCCTTGCCGATGATCCTACGCTTTTCCTCGTCGAAGCGGCGCAGGCGTTGCTTCACCGGTCTGGACCCGGCCTGGATTTCCAAGGCGTGCTCGGCGACTTCCCTCGGTATGCCCGGCATGTCCGAGGGGTTCCACGCAAACATGTCGAGTTCGCGCGGAGAAAGTCGACGAGCACTGCTTCCTATTTGGGCTCGAGGCTGGTACTGATGGTCAGCGTCTTGCCATCGGCCGAGGTCGGGTCGACGGGTATTTCCTTGGTGTGCTCAGCCGGCTCGAAGGTGCCGGCGTGACGCTTTGCTTCTGGGGCCCCCTCGGTGGCCAGAGCTGCCAAGGCCTCGAGCGAGTCGAGGTGGACGTTGGCCTCCCCCCCGCTCGACGCACTCCACGTCGCAGTGGTATGCGTGCTCGTAGGAGGTGTCAACGGTGATGACCCCTTTTGGCCCCGGCATCTTGAGCTTCAAGTACGTGTAGTTAGGAATCGCCATGAACTTGGCGTAGCCTGGCTGGCCGATGATGGCGTGGTAGGTCCCTTGGAAGCCGACCACCTCGAAGGTGAGCGTTTCCTGCCGGAAGTTTGCCGGTGTGCCGAAGCAGACCGGTAAGTTGATGCGCCCGAGGGGGTGGGCCTTCTTTCCTGGCACCACTCCGTGGAACCCCCCGACACTGGGTCGGAGCTGTCCTTCTGAAATCCCCAGGAGGTCGAGGGTCTCGAGGTATATGATGTTGAGGCTCGAGCCCCCATCCATCAACACCTTGGAGAACCGAACGTTGACTATGACGGGGTCGACGACGAGGGGGTAAGCCCCTGGGTTTATGACCTGGTCCGGATGGTCGTCACGATCAAACGTGATTGGCGCATCGGACCAGTCAAGATACCGGGGGGCGTCGTGGCCAAGCGAAAAGATTTCCCGGCGCTCCTTCTTTCTTTCTCGAGCTGAGAGCCCGACAGTCGGTCCCCCGTAGATCATGTAGCAATCGCGCACCGGGGGGAAGTCGCCATCTGCCTTCCGGCCGCCGCGCTGATCGGTATCCTTTCCCTTAGGCGCGTCTTCCCTTTTATCACCGAGCTTGGAGTAGTAAGCCCTTCAACAGTCGGCAGTCTTCAGCTTGTGGTTTACGGGGGCCCCCTGTGGAAGGTGCAGGGATCCTCGAGCATCTGGTCGAAAAACAGCCCCGTCGGGGGGGCCTCGGGGCTTCTTAGGCTCGAGGGCGCCCGCGAGCACTTCTTTGTCGTCGTCGTCATCGGCGCCACGGCTTCGCCTTCTGGCCTTTGCGCTTGTTTTTCTTCCTTTTGTTGCTGTCAATGTTTGTCGTTCTTGGCGTCGTCGCCCTTGTTGGAGCCCTCCGGTATGATCACCGGCCTTGCCTTTGTCCATGGAACGGCCAAAGAAGGCCCCCACTGCTTCGTCGCCCGAAGCAAAGCTGGTGAACGCGATCCATCAGGTCCTCGACCGTCCCGGGACGGTAGCGTCCTAGCTCATGAACAAGCTCTTGGCAGGTCGTGCCCGCGAGGAATGCTGAGATGACGTCCTCGTCAGGTACATGGGGGAGCTCGAGACGCTGCTTCGAGAAAACGTCGAGCAAAGTCGCGGAGGGGCTCGTCCGCCGCCTGTCTGCAAACGCCGTAGGTCCCAGGGGTTGCCTGGACGCAATACATCAGGTCCCCTTGAAGTTCCCATCGAAGACCCTGACTAGGTCGGCCCAGTCATGGATTCCGATCCGGCGGGAGCCCCTCGAGCCACCGCGAGGCGGTGTCCGAGAGGGTAGAGTGGGAGTTTGTCGTATGGATCACGCGGTCCGTCGTTCTTTGCTCCGCCCGTTGACAGCCAGAGGCGGAAGTCCGAGAGCCAGAGCTTGGGCTCGACCTCCCCTGCGTACTTCACATGTTGGTAGGCGGTCGGAAGCTGTCGGGGAGGGGTTGAGCTGGCGGATGGCTCGGCTGAAGACTCGGGGGCCCGGGGGTTCGAGGACCTCTGCCGGTCCTCGTCGCTGTCGTAGCGCCCCCCCCGATGGGCGCTATAGCCACTCTCTTGGGCCCCCTTGTCCTTGCGCCGCCGATTGATGTTTTGCGGGCGTCGTTGGGTGTCCGATGCGTGTCGGTTGTCGACGATTCTGTTCGCGGACTTGGCCTTGCTCGAGAGGCGTCCGGGTGGACGGATCCTCCTCGAGCGTCTCGGGGCGCTGTCCTGCTTGGTTTTCCCTGAGTGCTGCTTCGCTTCGGCGGACGCCGGCTCTCTGCCTCTCTTAAACCGCGGGCTTGTCTCAAAAAAAGAGGTTTTTTCATTCTCGAGCATCGCCTGGCGTCGGGTTTTGGAGACGGCGGGCAGTTCACGGAAGCTCATATCTGCTGCCCGCCCACCACGTTCTGCGGCCTCTGGAAGCTACCTCGTTGCGTGCTGGCCGCCTCGCCTCGAGTCTTCGCGTGACTCCTCGACCCGGCCCGAGCTCCGCTCCCTCGAGGCTGTGGTGTTCCCCTGCATCATGGTTTTGCCGGAGCTGCAGAGTCGCCGTCTCCTCGCTTTGTGATTTGCCTCTGCAACCTCGCGGTTTGTCCCGCCCGGCCATCCCGAACTGCAAAGGGAGGTTGTTGGTACACAGGGCTGTAGGGTGGAGCTTCACTCTGGCCTTCTGTGGCAGATCCTAATCGGGCAGGGGCCCATTGTGTCAAGATGGTTCTTGAGGTGGTTTGCTTGGGTGCCCAGACTTGGTTCATGGGGTGGAGGCTCATCGGGGGTTCCTTCAATCACCCCATCCTTGGTGTTTAGGCAGACAGGCTCTTTGAGGGGAAGCTTGGCACGTTTGGGAAAGTCGTAGGCTGGTGAGTTGGCTTCTCACTAGGTTTCATACACTCGACTCCAAATCTTCCCAAAAGCAGAAAGAAGAAAATGATCCACACCACTGAAGCAAAGGGCAAAGACCTACACCAGGAAGTACCAGAGCTTCGCTTGAATGGTCGGAGAGAGATCATCATCTCGAGCTGCGGATCACTACAGGAGACCCATGACCAAGAGGGGTCCAAAGGTATGTGTTTTTCTTCACGGTTGCATCTTGCCTGCTTTACATTGGCAATCTCCATCTCCAAACCCTGCGCACAAAGCCACAAATCGTGACACAGTGCGATCCGAGCTGGGCATGTCTAAGGACTCAGCTTAGGCATTTCTTGCCAACTCGGACTGCAAGAAGGGGACAAGTCTTGGCATGCCCCTAACAGCAAACTGCGGGCCTAGCAACGGAGGCTCATCCACCTCTACGACCAACGCAGCACATACTACTCTCAAAGTGAGAAGTCAGGTCATTTGCGCGGTGCACGACTCACACTCAAACCTCCTCCGACACAACCACGGGGATCGAGCGAAACTCACGCGCCATCACAGTGTCCTAACACTTCTGCCTAACTCCTGCGCTCTTAGCGGCGCGCCTGAAGGTCTACGGTGGTACAAAAGAAGGTGGTACCCCAATCAAGCAAACACACAAACGCTCTTTTCTCCGCCTCGCCCGAACCCGCTGAGCCAGGGCCTGCGGGCGACCGCGATCGCCCTCGTCTCGCCCGCGCACCTACAGACCTCGGGAGAGCACGATCACCACCCATCGAGCCCTATCGCACGGACCTCGAGTGGATACAGACAGCCGTACAGACCCCCAACACGCAACTTAATGCCTTCACCTACCACGGTATGCCACTAGAGCACAGCACGTACCACGAAAGCTGGTTTGTAAAGGTCAAGTCTCGTTTTCACCACAAGCTATTGGGCGAAAGGGCACCAGTACAGCAACTATCGACCATACCATGCACTGTAAACACCTCGAGGGCGGTCTGGGGCGCCCCGCGAGCAATGACTGAAAACACACTCGAGGCAGGCTCCGCGCCCGCGGACAGCCATACACGTGTAAACCTCGAGGTGTTGGCTTCGCGCACTTCAGAGGCCTAACCACTTTCAACATCGGAGAAAGGTACACAAGACCCGGAGGGACCGTCAACGCGTACTGTACAGTTTGGAATGGGGTGCTGTACGGCTCCCGCCTATGTCAGCGCCTCCACGTCCGACGCCCGGGAGGGAAGCCACGACTCAGGACGCTCAACACGAACGATCACAGTCGGCTCCAGTGGCCCGACAAGACAGGTATTCCATTACCCTTCTCCGATGGGACACCATGCGCCCGACACCTGTATACTTGGTAATCCTGGCCTCCCCTTCTCTATAAAAGGGACGCTAAGGGCCCTGTTCAAGAAGAGGAGGGGAACGAGCGGAGTCCCACCACACAAACACGAAGTACGGACCACGGTCCACGCTCACCTGAGCTGGTATTCTCCCCTGTACAAAGCACTAGGTGCAAATAAGACAAGCACATATCCCCCGCTGGACGTAGGGCCTTCTTCTGACTCTTGAACAAGGGTAAATCCTTGTGTCCCCGTGCCATCACCATCCAGGACGAGAAGCACGCGATCACATTACTGCGTTGGGTTGTGATACCCCCGTGGGACGAAACAACCGAATTTTGGCGCGCCAGAGGTAGGGGCTAGCGTGTCGAGCAGCCCGTTTTTCTAGTTGATTTGATGGAGTCATCCACATCTCGTTCTCGGCGGTGCCATCGTTGGTTCGGGAGCTCGAGTTCCTGGCCACCGGGCAGAGCGGACAACGAGCTGACTATGCTCCCACGGAGGGGCCGTGAGAGGAGAGCGGTCACGCCACCACAGCGCGGGCGTGGGTGCGCGACGCGTCACACCCGCAACACCACGCGTCGCCGCATCGCGAGCGGCCCCCAGTCGTCGTCAATCAGTCAATAGACGGGCGAAAGGGGTACCGCGGCAAACTCCTGCGGCCCCGTAGCCGGTGCGGGTGCCCCAAGGGGAAAAAACAACGCCCGGCGTGCGGTCGCGAAACCTGTCCAGAGCGCACCCACGCCCGGCCGAGCGACTTCGAATTAATCATACGTACGGAACAGGAAACCAGGACCGAGGCCTCCAAGCCGAGCACCGCGACGCCCATTTCAGCCTCCCCCACGCGGGGCTCGCAGCCAGCGCTTGGCGCAAACCGGCCTCCCGGCGGCCTCGATTCGCTCAGCGATGTGCACGCCCACCGCCGCCGCGAGGGCGCCATCAGGACAGGCGAGTGGCGGACAGGGAGCGGCGTCCGGGCACGCTGCTGCAGGCCATGGCCAGCATGGAGATCGTCCACCGCGTCACGTCGGACCTGCGACTCTTTGCAGCCTTCGAGCCACTCGGCGATTCCACCGCGGAGAATGGTACAAGAGAGCTGCGATCCCAGCATTGCCAAGACGGCACGCCGTCGACGGCGCCGGCTCCGGCTCCGACGAGTAACGAATACCACGACACCGATTTCTGGGATCCCACCAGGGAGTGCTTTCAAATTGAAGGGGGGTAGCGTGCAAACGAGGACGAGCGGCGATGACGGCAGGAAAAGCGCTCGACTATCTAGAAGGACCCAGCGAACGGCGCCGCGGCAGGAGGCTTGGTAATGTGTTAAAAGGAGGGACGAACCCCGGCACCGGTGGGCGCCTACAGACGGCG
>CM019828.1:30470092-30495897 GCA_009763385.1 Coix lacryma-jobi var. lacryma-jobi
AGGCGCGCGAGCACGCGGCGGGGGCGCTCTTCGGCCTCGCCCTCAGCGAGTGCAACCGCGCCGCCATCGGCGTGCTCGGCGCCGTGCCGCCGCTCCTCGCGGCGCTCGCGGACCGCGACCACGCCGCCGCCCCGCGCGCGCGCCGCGACGCCGGGATGGCGCTCTACCACCTCTCCTTCGCCGCCGTGAACCAGTCCAAGCTCGCACGCGCCCCAGGCGCGTCCAGGGCCCTGCTCTCCGTCGCGTGCGACGCCGCCGAGCCGGCGCCCATCCGCAGGCTGGCGCTCATGGTGCTCTGCAACGTGGCCGCCTGCGCCGAGGGCAGCGCCGCGCTCATGGACGCCGGCGCCGTGGCCACGGCGTCCGCCATCCTGTCCGAAGGAGCGTGCGACGCGGAGCTGCAGGAGTGCTGCGTGGAGGCGCTGTACGCCATGAGCAAGGGGAGCCCGCGGTTCCGGGGGCTCGCCAGAGCGGCCGGCGCGGACCGCCCGCTCATGCTCATCGCCGAGCAGGCGAGCCCGGGCGTCGACAAGGAGGTGGTTCAGACGGTGCTGCGCACCATGGGCCGCGACAGCAGCGACGACGAGGGCCACTATGGCGGCGGCAGCAGTTTGCCTCACCGCCGGCGCGTGGCAAGCTGGAGCGCTCCTCCGCCTGCCGCGACACCACCGAGTTCTCATCAATGGCGATCCGTGTGCATTGATTGATTAATTTAGGTCCATCTGCTGGATTACGTTACGTCGGGGCATGCTTTTCTCATGGGGTTGAAATCTTGCCGTCCTTTCTTCTTGGTCTGTCATTTTTGGATGAATGATGCAGTGAGTTGGTGAAGAAGCTAGAAGACATTACTAGTTCTGCAGTCGAATCCAGTACGGTTGTGTGCGTTTCTACTCTGAACTGTGCTGCTGTTACTTTTGTTCCTGTCATGTTTAGCCAAACTGTATATAGGTTGTTGCTTGCAAATTGTTGCATGTTTGGCCATGTTTAGATCCCAAAACTTTACAAGATTCTCCATCACATCGAATCTTTAAACACATGCATGGAGTATTAAATGTAGGTAAAAAAATAACTAATAGCACAGTTTGTCTGTAAATGTCGAAACGAATCTTTTGAGTCTACTTGGTCTATATTTGGACAAAGTTTGTCAAATAACAACGAAAGTGCTACAGGAACTTTACACCCAAATTCCTACCAACTAAACACCCCCAGGTAACTTTTTGCAAATGAAGGAGCAATGTGTTTGCTAGTTGCAAATGATGTGTGTTAACTGTTAAGCATGTGTTCTACTAGGGAGTGTTTGGATGCCGGACAGTACTGGCCGCGTAGTTTTTCAGTGCCACACTTCATGAGGAGTTTTTCACTATCAAAATTCAGTGGCTGCCTCGATTATTATTGCTTAACTATCCAAACAAGTGTGCCAGATTCTTGTGGCTCGTCACCGCTGTGGTGTGGTGGTAGTGTGTTGTTGCAAACCAAACTCACCTAGTTTGTTTCTTCACGGTGGGTTTGATGATGAACTTCCATCACATCGTTAATTGTAGTGACTAGCAGCAGGGTTAGAGTGACGTTTTATATTTGCAACCTAGCAGACCTGGCAATGTGCCCTCTTCAGGTCAAAAAAAAAAAGGGAATGGTCAAATTTTTGAACTTTGACCATAAAAAAATTAAAAAAATGTTTACAAACATAAAATCTGTGTACAGTACATTTATCTTACGAGAGTTGGTGTGAGGTCAAGGGATCGAGGTTGGTGAGTTGAGTATCCAGACGGGGGTTCATCATCATCAATATTCTTCATCATCGTCATCATAATGTAATGCTTGTTTGCTGGACTGGACACACTCCAACCATGCACTTTGCTTAATTGAGAAACCCTCGGACACGACGGCTGGACCCAATTTGGCGGCATTGCTTCGTTTGGGATCCAAGAAACTGCTGCTGCCGTAGCTCGTTTCGTTTCTGCTTTCAGGTAGACGTAGACATCCAGCAATGTGATTCGAAAATTTTCCAGTCACTTGCATTTTTGATAATGCGACTCCCAAGATAGCTGCTGCATTGGTACTGTACTTTGCAAGTACGCACGCCTTTTATCAAGTTTGATCCGAGTCTTATCAGGTGTCTGCGAAGCTAAGCATTGGCCCTGTTTAGTTCTCTTTATTTCCCAAAAATTTTCATCACATCAACCATCACATCAATGTTCGGACGTATGGATGGAGCATTAAATGTAGATAAAAAATAACTAATTATACTTTTAGTACGTACATGTCGAGACGAATCTTTAGAGTCAACATAGTCCATATTTAGACAAAGTTTGTCAAATAACAACAATAACGTTACAGGAAAAAAATTTCCATCTAAACAAAATTTTTCCGAGAGCTCAGGGCAGGGCCAGGCAGAGGCCGCGGCAGCAGAGGCAGAGGCACCAGAGGCCGAGGCAGAGGAGGATGTCCCCGAGGAGGTACCCCGCCGCCGGTCTACTCGTCGCAGGACAGCGGTGCCACCCCGGCCCGATGTCCCTCTGCGGGGAGCACGTGCTCCGTCGAGGCGTGCGCCCCCGACGATCCCGCGACTGGACCTCCGGGCGGCCACCTGCTCCCAGATTCAGACTCTTCGCTTAGTGCCAGTTGAGCAGTGGTTTCCACGGGAGAGGCAGCAGTAGGCCAGTGCAGACTTCTACACCGTGCTGCGGGAGGATTTTTACCAGGGCTACCGGAACGCCGGTATTTGTCTTCGCTCTCAGCGCGTGTGTCCGCTAGAGGCCGTGGTTACAGCAGCAGGAGAGCAGATCCGCCCCATACTCACCTATCTACCCGGTCTGGCTCATACATTGAGGATTGGGTCTTCCAGTTCTACGCCTCACTATGGGTGCACCCGGACAGAGAGACGATTGAGTTCGCATTCGAGGGGGAGCACTACAGGCTGTTCTCGTCAGAGATCCGGAGTTGGTTTGGCTTGAGACACTCACAGACCCGGATCCACGACCTGTGCTACGACAGGACAGAGCCACCCCACCGCCCTCACGGTGGTTCCCAGCCATCGACAGACCTGGTCCGTCCCTGCTTCACTGAGCCCTTCGGTGAGGGTTCGAGTGCGCGCCTAGGGATCTCACCCCTACGACTCGGATCCTCAACGAGGTTTCTTCGGCGGACCTTGCTTCCCAGGGTTGGTTTCCGAGAGGGCCTTTCCAGACTACAGCTGTGGTTACTCGCGTACATGGTCAGGCAGCAGGAGTTCGACGTCTGGGACGTCATTCTTTGTGAGATGGAAGATACAGTGGCAGAGGGCATCAAGCCTAGAGATAGCTACCTTATGCACATTGGATCTCCTATATTCTGTGGAAGGTAGCTGCTACTACAGGGTCTCACCCCAACCAGTCGCTCACTGGGTCCGCGACCGTGTTCCCCGAGTACAACATGAGTCAGTTATTAAAGTGTGTTGGCGCAAAAAGTGGCGTTCTGCGCCAGGCACACGGCAAGCCGAAGAAGCTGGCTTCAATTGTGGCCCGGGTGCTCAGAAGTCCGGTGCGTGCCAGTCAGTTTGACCTGCAACTAACAAGGGAGATAAACTGTTAAATACAAAGCTGGAACGTGCCGGGTATGACCAGACAGTTCCAAGATGTACGGCCCTGAAGCCACTTACGACGACATATAGCTATGAAAGCTATCTGCCAACAGGTTTAAAGATTATTCGGCAATATGAGCAGAGTCACATGAATAACAGGTTGCCGAACACGTTTGCATGAGAATCGTACTCGCATGACGTATTATATATAAGTTAAAACTTAACCAATCTCAATTGTACAACCGAGTTGGGGTCCATGGAGATTGAACATACAAGCTAAGCATGACTAAGCTAATCTAAAGCCTGTGCCTGCCGCACGACACCTAGCCTTGTCGTAGATCAAACACGCTTAACATGCATGAACCCTCACCACGTGGCAACCCAGATACGGTCCAATTCGGCTATTACGAACAATAGATCTACTGCACAACAGACTTTCCAATAATGAACGTGAAACAGAGCAGATCTATAAAGATAGAGCCGAACCGGACGGTATCTAGATTGGGCAAAAGTGTTATGATAAGATAAACGTAACAAAACATATAACACAAGGTAACTTAATGAATCTATCAGATTGCCAAATCTAACAGAGCCGATAACTATCTTTACTCATGTCTCAATCCGCCGCACGATACAAGACACAAACAAAGACCTCCCGTCATAAGCTTAAATCCGCCGCACGATACTAAGCTTAACGTACGAGACTACTTGCACCATATCTAAATCCGCCGCACGATACTAGACATGATAGCAAGGTTGCCGGGACTTACGGAGGTCGACGGATCGATGGCCCCTCTCGAAGAACACGACGACACGACTTGGACTCGAAGACGGCACGGGGCCGGGGTTGGTTGTATTGATTGTGAACAGCTCTTTACAATAGCCGAGGGCTTATATTTATACCCGTGGGCTGATAACTCTCGACTAACCGACGTACGGGACTTGTCTAACAATAGCAACTAAATACAGGGAATATTAAAATACATAGACTCTAATTTTCCTTATTTCTAGAGTCTTGGCGTTGAAAGTCTTTCGGCCGACGAATCTCTTCTTCGTTCTGACTTGACCGGCAATGCTCTGCGGTATATAAGTCAGACACGTATATGGACATGATATCTGGCCAACCATATATATACGGACATGACATATATGCTTGTTGTTTCTATCGTGATATGCATTTGGACATCCTTGCTTATTCCAAATAAAATAGCTCCCTTCTCTTTTATGCACATCCTTCATCGCTCAGCGGCATATATCCATATATCAACCGAACAGGAATAAATATGGTCAATCTCCCGAATTCATGCTGAGTATAATAATCCTTCCCTTCTCTAATTCTTTCTTGATGTATATACATGCACGGTAGTTCAATTGAAGCTCCAGACCAGGTGGTGACGTCCTTCACCTTGCACGTGAGACTTGCCATATATTAATTAAACCGAACAGCCAACCATGAAGTCTGATGATCATGTGCATATGCATATATCTCCTTTATAATCTTCTAGCTTTCCTCGTCTCTCGCAAAGAGGCCTCAAGCCCTTTTTCCTCAAAATAATATTATTTGGTCGATATGCTGGTACCCATTGATTAGGAGATTTCCTTGCTCTTGACGTATATCTCGCGACTCCTTGCCGAATAGCTACTCCTTGCCGAATATCATACAAGCTTCCTTATTCGGCAACGATGATGAGTATATTTTTCCGGTCTTCAACTTAATATTGTTCAAATCATCGGCTTTCTTCCGTAGATCTCTTCTAGCAATATAATTACCAAATTCTGGTGTTAACACAGGCCCCCCTAGTTCGGAGTATGAATTCTCATGCTTCGAACTATTTCAATCTGATAGTCTTCGTCAAAGAGCCGAGAAACTCACTAGCAACAATAACGTGATCTCACCATATTTTCACAACCCTATAAAACAATAAATCTCCAATACACGTGGAAATAGGTTAATAGCAAATGCATATGTGTATAAATATAATAGTTTCTCATTTTGATGTTGATCAGAAGATGCTGCAATGCCAATTATATCTCAAGAGTATCATATTGATAACTAAGATTTCTCTTAAATTTGAATAAAATGTTATTCTAGCTATCCTTCTTTCTTTTCAACTATGGGGCTTTTAGTTTTGACCAAGTCTATTAGTAAATTATAAAACAAAACAAAAACAGAATTGCTCATCCTTTATTCCTCGAACACTCTTCTCCTGGAGTTTTTATTTTCTTCTCGGTTTCGGCGAACACTTGTTCGTCATTTTTATTTCCGAGTACGAAAGATATCACACAATATTGCAAAGTCAAAAATCTGGACTATAAGGAGATACAAGTCATAAACTTAGATCAAGAGGTGCGAGTAAATATTCTATTTTCTACATATCATTCTCTCTAGTCATTTTAAAATACATGAGGCTACTGGACCTTTGGTCATCTTTTATTTTATTTGGCGATCACGTGACCGTCAATTTTTTTCCTAACTCAGTTCTGGCTTGCTCCAATCTGATGTAGTAATGTTGCTGGTAACAGCCTGGATATATGTATAGTCGAACCAATCTAATGCTACTGAAGCAATCTGAATTTGCGCTTGATTTCAGACTATCAATCTGCTTCAGCCGATTGAGATGACATCTTGGAACAGTAAATACAATCGGCTGTTGACATATCTTATCTTATAACTCGAGTCTTTTGCTGAATAGCTGATTCCACCTTAACAGTCATCCCATGTAGATTAGTCTTGGCACTTGCACTTGCATGGACTGGGCACAATCCTGCTGATGGTGAAGCCGATCGATCCACTTTGTTGCATGCTACCGTATCTATCAGCTGATACGTCTCAACTTGATTTCGTCAGGCTACTCGAAAAGTGATAGGCCCCCCGGGCATAGTCATGGTGGCGCGAATAATGGCTCTCTGGGGTCCTTCTTGCTCTCATCGGGGATATCACTGCCAAATAAGTCACTTTGGTCAAAAATATTTGAGCCGACTGCACACCTGAACCCCTCTTGCAAATGGTCGGCCGTTGTAACTCGAGGATCTGCGTCCTCTTGTAGAGATACGGACGCTTCGCTATTAGCCGATTAGGAGCTGACCTCCCGAGCATCGGCTCTTTCCTTGCCTATTGGCCACATATGACAAGCCAATAATAGCAGAAGCATGGTTGCTTCACGTTATTTGCATGAGACTAACTGAAAACAGCATCATGCATATGAATTCCTTTTCTACATATATTGGCTATGGCGACGATCTTTCCTATACGCCCTCCCTTGATAGCCAACCATGCAAAGTATTTTATTTTTATACCTCATGGACTTCAATCGCACCAATTTTTGATTGCTCCACCTAACCGACCCATTCAGTTCTATCGGTCTTTATTGGCTTCATATAATCAGCGGCTTACTTCTGAAGAAATCTCATTGATGTATCAGGAAATAATATCTGGCCATCCATTTATTTTAGCTGATTAGAAGCTGGCCCCCCAATCTTTATATTATAATCAGCCAGATAATAATCATGAGTATGACCTCTTTCTCTTTGACGTGGCTTCATAGGTAAAGGTGCTCGGTGCCAAAGCTATTTATGGATGGATCAGAACGCTCCGCGCGCCTATTTGATGATCAGCTTTCATCTTCTGTGACTGCTAGATACTCTATTATTTGCTCTCTGTTGGATGTTGACGCACAGACATGAATCAATGAAGGAGCAGCCGACAGAAGGAGCATACGTCTGTAGCCATCAGGTAACTAGGACGGTGGCGTGTTTGATCTCTCTAAACCGATGGCTGATAATACTTCTGACTATATGAGCACGGCTGATGCAGAATCATCCGGCTGTCTTGAATATAACTGGCCGTTGGCTAGCCAACAATTCTCCAGCTGATTCTTGAAGCACTTATTGGAAAAGAACCTAGCTCCATGAATATCTAATGATGAATATATGTAGCAGACCAACAATATGTAGGCTACTATTAGCTGATCGATCTCCATCGGCTGTCAGGTTGTTAACTTCTTTTTGTGTTTCCGACACAACCTTCCATGATGCACTTTTCTTTCTACCGGCAGATCGTAAATAATTGAAGTGCTGACATTAGCTGGTTATTCTTCAGATCACCTTTGTAAGGGCTGCCCAGATGACAGTTGTAGATTTCCATTGCTGATATTTTCCAAGCTGATATCCTCTTTCAACAACCGAGTCTTCTGCTTCTTGTATCTTTGCATCAGTCAACAAATTTAGCCGATTGTGGTCGCATCTATTTTACATAGCCGATCATGCGCTCCCTATGTGTCCAAACTCTGTACGTCGCACACGATCGGCAGCCCTACCTGAGTCAGTCATATCGCTTTTGATAACCAGATGGCTCCATTACCCGATGCATCAACTGGATCGGAAACTAAACTGGCTCCCCGGCTGATCTCTGTATACCTTGAAGTTGATAGAGATAATGAACGGATGGGCCTCTGTCCACCTTGTCAATCAAACTATCCATCGACAGTTTTGTACAGTAGTAAATATGTATTCTTGCAGGTAGCTAGCCATTCGCCGGTCACCCATTCTCGCTCAACTGGAGTGTGCGTCGAATGGTCTCTGTGCTATCGTGCTTGGTCAACGTATTCATCAATTAGCACGTGAATCTTCTTCTCAGTGTTCTTCGACATCTCCGCCGAGCATAATGGCTTGGTAGAAAACATTGAGCCGATTATACCTGCCAACTATTTTCAGCAAACGATCGGCTGTTTCAGATCAAGTAGCCTACTCTGATTCAAACCTCATACAGTCATATATTGAAGGCCGACGAACCCTGAGTTGTATCACTGAATTCATAGTAATTCATTCTGTTCCGAATTTCAGCAAAACACTTTCCTTTGTCTGAATACTTAGACCGAACAATTAAGGGTCTTCCTGCTCGGTCATTCACAAGAATTTCAGAGACAACCCTTTCTTAACCAATAAAATGTGATCTCATAAAAGATCCATCAGCTTAAAGGTAAGGCCCACTCGTCATCGGCTGACAGAATACCTTGATGGCGGTGAAGGACCAGCTATTAAGGGGCACGGTTCTTACTTTCTGGTTTATTAGCCTTGCATCTGCACTTCAGATAATTCAACTACTCCATTCATCTAATCAATTAAGAATTGCTTCTTGGCTACTGATTCCTTGTTGACAGCCAAGTTTGATCACAGTACGCATACTCATGCATATTCCATAATTATCTTGCTGCATGGATCATCTTGCAGTATGCATACGTATATATCTTCTATAATTATCTAGCCGATCCTCCTTTTGTTGTAAAACCAATATTAAGCATGAAAGAAGATCAGCTTGCTAAACCTCGTTGACACGTGCTGCGGCATCCAAAGCCCACACGCTTTCTGTCCGTATTTTGCCGATTCCATGCTAGATGTTAATACAACCATCCCATAAGCCAAATCGGCAATTGTTCCACCATGTTCAGGAAGCTAGTAAAATAATTATAAAGGCTCTGACTTCCAATCAAAGGATTGTGGTCCCACCGGGCGTGCCAAAAAGTGTGTTGGCGCAAAAAGTGGCGTTCTGCGCCAGGCACACGGCAAGCCGAAGAAGCTGGCTTCAATTGTGGCCCGGGTGCTCAGAAGTCCGGTGCGTGTCAGTCAGTTTGACCTGCAACTAACAAGGGAGATAAACTGTTAAATACAAAGCTGGAACGTGCCGGGTATGACCAGACAGTTCCAAGATGTACGGCCCTGAAGCCACTTACGACGACATATAGCTATGAAAGCTATCTGCCAACAGGTTTAAAGATTATTCGGCAATATGAGCAGAGTCACATGAATAACAGGTTGCCGAACACGTTTGCATGAGAATCGTACTCGCATGACGTATTATATATAAGTTAAAACTTAACCAATCTCGATTGTACAACCGAGTTGGGGTCCATGGAGATTGAACATACAAGCTAAGCATGACTAAGCTAATCTAAAGCCTGTGCCTGCCGCACGACACCTAGCCTTGTCGTAGATCAAACACGCTTAACATGCATGAACCCTCACCACGTGGCAACCCAGATACGGTCCAATTCGGCTATTACGAACAATAGATCTACTGCACAACAGACTTTCCAATAATGAACGTGAAACAGAGCAGATCTATAAAGATAGAGCCGAACCGGACGGTATCTAGATTGGGCAAAAGTGTTATGATAAGATAAACGTAACAAAACATATAACACAAGGTAACTTAATGAATCTATCAGATTGCCAAATCTAACAGAGCCGATAACTATCTTTACTCATGTCTCAATCCGCCGCACGATACAAGACACAAACAAAGACCTCCCGTCATAAGCTTAAATCCGCCGCACGATACTAAGCTTAACGTACGAGACTACTTGCACCATATCTAAATCCGCCGCACGATACTAGACATGATAGCAAGGTTGCCGGGACTTACGGAGGTCGACGGATCGATGGCCCCTCTCGAAGAACACGACGACACGACTTGGACTCGAAGACGGCACGGGGCCGGGGTTGGTTGTATTGATTGTGAACAGCTCTTTACAATAGCCGAGGGCTTATATTTATACCCGTGGGCTGATAACTCTCGACTAACCGACGTACGGGACTTGTCTAACAATAGCAACTAAATACAGGGAATATTAAAATACATAGACTCTAATTTTCCTTATTTCTAGAGTCTTGGCGTTGAAAGTCTTTCGGCCGACGAATCTCTTCTTCGTTCTGACTTGACCGGCAATGCTCTGCGGTATATAAGTCAGACACGTATATGGACATGATATCTGGCCAACCATATATATACGGACATGACATATATGCTTGTTGTTTCTATCGTGATATGCATTTGGACATCCTTGCTTATTCCAAATAAAATAGCTCCCTTCTCTTTTATGCACATCCTTCATCGCTCAGCGGCATATATCCATATATCAACCGAACAGGAATAAATATGGTCAATCTCCCGAATTCATGCTGAGTATAATAATCCTTCCCTTCTCTAATTCTTTCTTGATGTATATACATGCACGGTAGTTCAATTGAAGCTCCAGACCAGGTGGTGACGTCCTTCACCTTGCACGTGAGACTTGCCATATATTAATTAAACCGAACAGCCAACCATGAAGTCTGATGATCATGTGCATATGCATATATCTCCTTTATAATCTTCTAGCTTTCCTCGTCTCTCGCAAAGAGGCCTCAAGCCCTTTTTCCTCAAAATAATATTATTTGGTCGATATGCTGGTACCCATTGATTAGGAGATTTCCTTGCTCTTGACGTATATCTCGCGACTCCTTGCCGAATAGCTACTCCTTGCCGAATATCATACAAGCTTCCTTATTCGGCAACGATGATGAGTATATTTTTCCGGTCTTCAACTTAATATTGTTCAAATCATCGGCTTTCTTCCGTAGATCTCTTCTAGCAATATAATTACCAAATTCTGGTGTTAACACAGGCCCCCCTAGTTCGGAGTATGAATTCTCATGCTTCGAACTATTTCAATCTGATAGTCTTCGTCAAAGAGCCGAGAAACTCACTAGCAACAATAACGTGATCTCACCATATTTTCACAACCCTATAAAACAATAAATCTCCAATACACGTGGAAATAGGTTAATAGCAAATGCATATGTGTATAAATATAATAGTTTCTCATTTTGATGTTGATCAGAAGATGCTGCAATGCCAATTATATCTCAAGAGTATCATATTGATAACTAAGATTTCTCTTAAATTTGAATAAAATGTTATTCTAGCTATCCTTCTTTCTTTTCAACTATGGGGCTTTTAGTTTTGACCAAGTCTATTAGTAAATTATAAAACAAAACAAAAACAGAATTGCTCATCCTTTATTCCTCGAACACTCTTCTCCTGGAGTTTTTATTTTCTTCTCGGTTTCGGCGAACACTTGTTCGTCATTTTTATTTCCGAGTACGAAAGATATCACACAATATTGCAAAGTCAAAAATCTGGACTATAAGGAGATACAAGTCATAAACTTAGATCAAGAGGTGCGAGTAAATATTCTATTTTCTACATATCATTCTCTCTAGTCATTTTAAAATACATGAGGCTACTGGACCTTTGGTCATCTTTTATTTTATTTGGCGATCACGTGACCGTCAATTTTTTTCCTAACTCAGTTCTGGCTTGCTCCAATCTGATGTAGTAATGTTGCTGGTAACAGCCTGGATATATGTATAGTCGAACCAATCTAATGCTACTGAAGCAATCTGAATTTGCGCTTGATTTCAGACTATCAATCTGCTTCAGCCGATTGAGATGACATCTTGGAACAGTAAATACAATCGGCTGTTGACATATCTTATCTTATAACTCGAGTCTTTTGCTGAATAGCTGATTCCACCTTAACAGTCATCCCATGTAGATTAGTCTTGGCACTTGCACTTGCATGGACTGGGCACAATCCTGCTGATGGTGAAGCCGATCGATCCACTTTGTTGCATGCTACCGTATCTATCAGCTGATACGTCTCAACTTGATTTCGTCAGGCTACTCGAAAAGTGATAGGCCCCCCGGGCATAGTCATGGTGGCGCGAATAATGGCTCTCTGGGGTCCTTCTTGCTCTCATCGGGGATATCACTGCCAAATAAGTCACTTTGGTCAAAAATATTTGAGCCGACTGCACACCTGAACCCCTCTTGCAAATGGTCGGCCGTTGTAACTCGAGGATCTGCGTCCTCTTGTAGAGATACGGACGCTTCGCTATTAGCCGATTAGGAGCTGACCTCCCGAGCATCGGCTCTTTCCTTGCCTATTGGCCACATATGACAAGCCAATAATAGCAGAAGCATGGTTGCTTCACGTTATTTGCATGAGACTAACTGAAAACAGCATCATGCATATGAATTCCTTTTCTACATATATTGGCTATGGCGACGATCTTTCCTATACGCCCTCCCTTGATAGCCAACCATGCAAAGTATTTTATTTTTATACCTCATGGACTTCAATCGCACCAATTTTTGATTGCTCCACCTAACCGACCCATTCAGTTCTATCGGTCTTTATTGGCTTCATATAATCAGCGGCTTACTTCTGAAGAAATCTCATTGATGTATCAGGAAATAATATCTGGCCATCCATTTATTTTAGCTGATTAGAAGCTGGCCCCCCAATCTTTATATTATAATCAGCCAGATAATAATCATGAGTATGACCTCTTTCTCTTTGACGTGGCTTCATAGGTAAAGGTGCTCGGTGCCAAAGCTATTTATGGATGGATCAGAACGCTCCGCGCGCCTATTTGATGATCAGCTTTCATCTTCTGTGACTGCTAGATACTCTATTATTTGCTCTCTGTTGGATGTTGACGCACAGACATGAATCAATGAAGGAGCAGCCGACAGAAGGAGCATACGTCTGTAGCCATCAGGTAACTAGGACGGTGGCGTGTTTGATCTCTCTAAACCGATGGCTGATAATACTTCTGACTATATGAGCACGGCTGATGCAGAATCATCCGGCTGTCTTGAATATAACTGGCCGTTGGCTAGCCAACAATTCTCCAGCTGATTCTTGAAGCACTTATTGGAAAAGAACCTAGCTCCATGAATATCTAATGATGAATATATGTAGCAGACCAACAATATGTAGGCTACTATTAGCTGATCGATCTCCATCGGCTGTCAGGTTGTTAACTTCTTTTTGTGTTTCCGACACAACCTTCCATGATGCACTTTTCTTTCTACCGGCAGATCGTAAATAATTGAAGTGCTGACATTAGCTGGTTATTCTTCAGATCACCTTTGTAAGGGCTGCCCAGATGACAGTTGTAGATTTCCATTGCTGATATTTTCCAAGCTGATATCCTCTTTCAACAACCGAGTCTTCTGCTTCTTGTATCTTTGCATCAGTCAACAAATTTAGCCGATTGTGGTCGCATCTATTTTACATAGCCGATCATGCGCTCCCTATGTGTCCAAACTCTGTACGTCGCACACGATCGGCAGCCCTACCTGAGTCAGTCATATCGCTTTTGATAACCAGATGGCTCCATTACCCGATGCATCAACTGGATCGGAAACTAAACTGGCTCCCCGGCTGATCTCTGTATACCTTGAAGTTGATAGAGATAATGAACGGATGGGCCTCTGTCCACCTTGTCAATCAAACTATCCATCGACAGTTTTGTACAGTAGTAAATATGTATTCTTGCAGGTAGCTAGCCATTCGCCGGTCACCCATTCTCGCTCAACTGGAGTGTGCGTCGAATGGTCTCTGTGCTATCGTGCTTGGTCAACGTATTCATCAATTAGCACGTGAATCTTCTTCTCAGTGTTCTTCGACATCTCCGCCGAGCATAATGGCTTGGTAGAAAACATTGAGCCGATTATACCTGCCAACTATTTTCAGCAAACGATCGGCTGTTTCAGATCAAGTAGCCTACTCTGATTCAAACCTCATACAGTCATATATTGAAGGCCGACGAACCCTGAGTTGTATCACTGAATTCATAGTAATTCATTCTGTTCCGAATTTCAGCAAAACACTTTCCTTTGTCTGAATACTTAGACCGAACAATTAAGGGTCTTCCTGCTCGGTCATTCACAAGAATTTCAGAGACAACCCTTTCTTAACCAATAAAATGTGATCTCATAAAAGATCCATCAGCTTAAAGGTAAGGCCCACTCGTCATCGGCTGACAGAATACCTTGATGGCGGTGAAGGACCAGCTATTAAGGGGCACGGTTCTTACTTTCTGGTTTATTAGCCTTGCATCTGCACTTCAGATAATTCAACTACTCCATTCATCTAATCAATTAAGAATTGCTTCTTGGCTACTGATTCCTTGTTGACAGCCAAGTTTGATCACAGTACGCATACTCATGCATATTCCATAATTATCTTGCTGCATGGATCATCTTGCAGTATGCATACGTATATATCTTCTATAATTATCTAGCCGATCCTCCTTTTGTTGTAAAACCAATATTAAGCATGAAAGAAGATCAGCTTGCTAAACCTCGTTGACACGTGCTGCGGCATCCAAAGCCCACACGCTTTCTGTCCGTATTTTGCCGATTCCATGCTAGATGTTAATACAACCATCCCATAAGCCAAATCGGCAATTGTTCCACCATGTTCAGGAAGCTAGTAAAATAATTATAAAGGCTCTGACTTCCAATCAAAGGATTGTGGTCCCACCGGGCGTGCCAAAAAGTGTGTTGGCGCAAAAAGTGGCGTTCTGCGCCAGGCACACGGCAAGCCGAAGAAGCTGGCTTCAATTGTGGCCCGGGTGCTCAGAAGTCCGGTGCGTGTCAGTCAGTTTGACCTGCAACTAACAAGGGAGATAAACTGTTAAATACAAAGCTGGAACGTGCCGGGTATGACCAGACAGTTCCAAGATGTACGGCCCTGAAGCCACTTACGACGACATATAGCTATGAAAGCTATCTGCCAACAGGTTTAAAGATTATTCGGCAATATGAGCAGAGTCACATGAATAACAGGTTGCCGAACACGTTTGCATGAGAATCGTACTCGCATGACGTATTATATATAAGTTAAAACTTAACCAATCTCGATTGTACAACCGAGTTGGGGTCCATGGAGATTGAACATACAAGCTAAGCATGACTAAGCTAATCTAAAGCCTGTGCCTGCCGCACGACACCTAGCCTTGTCGTAGATCAAACACGCTTAACATGCATGAACCCTCACCACGTGGCAACCCAGATACGGTCCAATTCGGCTATTACGAACAATAGATCTACTGCACAACAGACTTTCCAATAATGAACGTGAAACAGAGCAGATCTATAAAGATAGAGCCGAACCGGACGGTATCTAGATTGGGCAAAAGTGTTATGATAAGATAAACGTAACAAAACATATAACACAAGGTAACTTAATGAATCTATCAGATTGCCAAATCTAACAGAGCCGATAACTATCTTTACTCATGTCTCAATCCGCCGCACGATACAAGACACAAACAAAGACCTCCCGTCATAAGCTTAAATCCGTCCGCACGATACTAAGCTTAACGTACGAGACTACTTGCACCATATCTAAATCCGCCGCACGATACTAGACATGATAGCAAGGTTGCCGGGACTTACTGGAGGTCGACGGATCGATGGCCCCTCTCGAAGAACACGACGACACGACTTGGACTCGAAGACGGCACGGGGCCGGGGTTGGTTGTATTGATTGTGAACAGCTCTTTACAATAGCCGAGGGCTTATATTTATACCCGTGGGCTGATAACTCTCGACTAACCGACGTACGGGACTTGTCTAACAATAGCAACTAAATACAGGGAATATTAAAATACATAGACTCTAATTTTCCTTATTTCTAGAGTCTTGGCGTTGAAAGTCTTTCGGCCGACGTATCTCTTCTTCGTTCTGACTTGACCGGCAATGCTCTGCGGTATATAAGTCAGACACGTATATGGACATGATATCTGGCCAACCATATATATACGGACATGACATATATGCTTGTTGTTTCTATCGTGATATGCATTTGGACATCCTTGCTTATTCCAAATAAAATAGCTCCCTTCTCTTTTATGCACATCCTTCATCGCTCAGCGGCATATATCCATATATCAACCGAACAGGAATAAATATGGTCAATCTCCCGAATTCATGCTGAGTATAATAATCCTTCCCTTCTCTAATTCTTTCTTGATGTATATACATGCACGGTAGTTCAATTGAAGCTCCAGACCAGGTGGTGACGTCCTTCACCTTGCACGTGAGACTTGCCATATATTAATTAAACCGAACAGCCAACCATGAAGTCTGATGATCATGTGCATATGCATATATCTCCTTTATAATCTTCTAGCTTTCCTCGTCTCTCGCAAAGAGGCCTCAAGCCCTTTTTCCTCAAAATAATATTATTTGGTCGATATGCTGGTACCCATTGATTAGGAGATTTCCTTGCTCTTGACGTATATCTCGCGACTCCTTGCCGAATAGCTACTCCTTGCCGAATATCATACAAGCTTCCTTATTCGGCAACGATGATGAGTATATTTTTCCGGTCTTCAACTTAATATTGTTCAAATCATCGGCTTTCTTCCGTAGATCTCTTCTAGCAATATAATTACCAAATTCTGGTGTTAACAATAACAGTATAATGATTATGTATGTTTATCATGTTTCACCATTTAACTTATCACCGTATCCATCACCAATTCACCATTCCCACACACACACACATACTCTCGCTCAGTCGACAGAGGCCAGCTCCCTCCCAGCCTTTGTCTCAACGGCCCGCAGTCTCACCTGACTCACGGCCGGCACACTCTTACCAGAGGGAGAAAAGAGAAGCTCTCACTAGTCGGAAACAAGTCAGGGAAAAGGTCCGCGACCAACGAATTGGCCAACGTATCGATCGATCAACCATACACTCTGCAGAGGTTCTACAATATCCACAAGATCGCCATCCTCGGCACTCTAGAATGCCTAGGCGGATACCGGTCGCTTGCCAGCCTAGAATAATGCCACTCTACCACTCAGCCCTGGAATCACCCCAAGTATGTCTGGGATGGCTAAGTCTGTGAAGTCACGTTCCCTCTCCCGAAGGGGGAGCCGCGATCGTCTCAGAAGGGTGTGGGACTCTGATACCCGTACCTTCCTCGCACTCTCTCGCCTAGCAGTAGTGGCATTACCCTACCAGGTAGTCCGACCGTCCCCGTCCATAAGGAGCGAGTGGCATGTAAAGGTATTCCCCGTGGTCAGGTCCCCGTTCCACCTAGGGTGACTAAGCCGGAATGTCTTCTCAAAGGTTTTCATTATACGTGCCACCACAGCACGCTCCTGACCCGGGCTCCACCAACGGCTCACACCCGGATCCACCTCAAGTCACCATTTAACCCGCCACAGGTTTCACACCACAGGGGCTTCCAGATATGCCCCACGGCAAGACTTGCACTAGGCTCGTCGTATATTCCGACTCGGTCGACACAACCCTCACCACCAAACTCACCCAAAACACACGCAGCACACTCCCCGATATACACCGTATAACAATAAGCACCGGTTTTCACCGTAGCATAAATA
The DNA here is from genome assembly GCA_009763385.1 of Coix lacryma-jobi var. lacryma-jobi. Lineage (NCBI taxonomy): Eukaryota > Viridiplantae > Streptophyta > Magnoliopsida > Poales > Poaceae > Coix > Coix lacryma-jobi. The sequence continues at coordinate 30,487,681 of CM019828.1, forward strand.
TATATGATCAAGATAGTATTTACAGCGCGTGTGTCTATCCTATCAGCTGGGTAGCAGGGGATAGGTTGCGTCAAGGTATGGGCTTACAAGCAAATCTATCATGCAAGTCCTATACTGAGCATTATTAAATCAGAAAGGTAATTTAGCATGCGTAATGGGATCTACGAGGTTGGATGGGCTGTGGCACCTTGAGATTGATCGTTGCCTTGTTCCTCCTCGTAGTCGTGATCCTCGTTGTCAGACGTCCCTTCCGGCTCTGAAAACGTACGAAAATGGTACCATTAGCGACATCTATAGAATAGCACAAAGAACGAATGAAAATTCAAAAGATCCAAATGCACTCAATCATGGTACCATTAGATAGATCTCGATTTTAGATGAATTTACCAACTTGAACCACTATTTTTGGAGTCCGTATGAATTAGTTATGAATTTCCGAAGTTTATACTATTTTCTGAAAATTAACAAATGGCCGATTTAACCAGGTGATGACACGTGTCCAAAACTGATTGGCTGGTGTGTCTGTGTAGTATGACAGGTGGGTCCGTGGTCAGCGTTGACTCGGTCAACGAGTGATGACGTCAGCATAACGTCATGATGACGTCATCGCAGGGTTCGGAGTGGGCCTGGCGGGCCGGGCTTGGGCCGAACTTGGGCCGGGCCGGGCCGCCACGTGTCGAGTACACAAGGCGCCACGTGTTGGGCTTTGGGTCAGGCTGGGCCGAGCCTGCTCACGGACCGTAAGCCTCGAGGGCGTCGAGGCCCACCCTCGAATAAGTCGAGGCCTCCCTCGGACGGTGATGCCGAGAATGCTACCCTCGAATACGTCGAGGCCTCCCTCGGACGGTGATGCCGTGAACGCTACCCTCGTGCCTCGGACGAAACGGTGTTTTGCTCCGAGGCCTCCTTCAGTCTCGGGCCTCGGGCGAGACGGATATTTGCCTCGAGGCCTCCTTCAGCCTCGAGCCTCGGGCGAAACGGACAATTGCTTCGAGGCCTCCTTCAGCCTCGAGCCTCGGGCGAGACGGACAACTGCTTCGAGGCCTCCTTCAGCCTCGAGCCTCGGGCGAGACGGACAACTGCTTCGAGGCCTCCTTCAGCCTCGAGCCTCGGGCGAGACGGACAACTGCTTCGAGGCCTCCTTCAGCCTCGAGCCTCGGGCGAGACGGACAACTGCTTCGAGGCCTCCTTCAGCCTCGAGCCTCGGGCGAGGCGGACAATTGCCTCGAGGGTTCCTTCAGCCTCGAGCCTCGGCGTTCTTTCCCCTTTCTCCTCTGTTTTGTTGCGGCGGCGCCCCGCCAACGGCGATCTCGCGCCGGCGCTCAACTTCTCCACCTCGGGCTCGATTCTGTGCTCCAGAGTGATCGTGTTTCTACGGCGATTCTATCTAAACCACCAATTTGCTAATCCCGTGCTCCTAGCGGCCGGCGTAGAGGGTCTGGCGGTGGAGCCACGGCGGTGTTATGTCGCCCGGCTAGTTCCGCCCTTCTCCAACCAAATTCAGGCGTACGGTCTCCTTTCCATCTCCTCTATTGTCTCCCGATCATGCTGCTGGTCTCGGTAACCCCGGCAGCAGCTTCGTGCGCATGATCCCGCACGGCGGCACACAGCGGCACGACCACGCGACATCGGAACAGCTCACTAATGGGCACCAGTTAAATCGATGGCGTGCTCGGTGTTCTCCATCACCCGGCGATGCTATACGTTCAGTTTGTTTCCCAATTCGAGGTCCGTGGCTGCTGGAGCATCGGTCCGCCGCGGCGCGTCAGTCCGCGGCGACGTGCGTGCGTTTCCTAGTCGTAGGCTCGGTCTCCCTACCTAGTTCGGAGTGCGGTTCATGAAGCTACATCGTGTGCGCGGTGGCGTGATTCCACTCCGAGCCGGTAGAGGCTCTGGCCTGCGCGCTCCGGTACGGACGCCATGGCCGATGCAGAGGACGGAGATGGCGGAGGCGGCACGATGCCTACCGTGGTGGCGGTGAAGATAGGATAGCGATGCAGGGCGATTCGAAGCAGTGACGACTCGGTAGCAGTGCCGTGCAGCTTCTGGTCCAGCCCGTGCTCCGCTCGCGGTGCTTCCCTTCCTCGGCGCCGGTGAACTCCCGCGGCGGCGACTGATCCTCCACGGCTCCGCTCCTTCGCTACTCCCTTCCCTCGGCGGTGTGGTGTGGTGAGTGTGCCACGGTGTGGCGGCGCTGGCCGGGAACCCAAGGGTTCCGGTGGGGGTCCGGTTTATATAGGCCCGGGTGCGCATCGCGGCGGATGGCGGATCGGCCACTCCGTTCGATCCAAGGGTCGCGAGATGTTCCGGGTTGGCACGGCTCCGATCCGGATCGTGGGGGACAGGCTGGTGGGTCGGTTAGCGCCGGTCGGCCGAGGGGAGCACGGTGGGGCCGCCCCTGTCGCCGAGCTCTGCTTCCTTCTTGCGGAAGAAGAAGAACAGGGCGATGCTCGCTGTCGTGTGGGGTCGGGTTGTCGGCGCCACAGAGCTAGCGTGGCCGGTACTCAAGCGTTGGCGTAACAGCTCCGCGCGGGGTTGGGCTCGGTCGTGCAGACGCTGGGCCGGCTGCGTGGGTCGCTCGGTGCACGCGAGGCTGGGCCGCGCGCTGTGCTGGTCGCTCGGGTGCACGCGAGGCTGGGCCGCGCGCTGTGCTGGTCGCTCGGGTGCACGCGATGGCAGGGCCGCTCGCTGTGCTGGTCGGTTGGGCCGTGTGCGCGGTGTTCTGGCCCAACCGGCCTCCTTTCCATTTCTCCTCTCTTTAATTTTCATTTGTTTGTTTAATTCCTGATTAGCTTTGTGTTTAAACTAATTCCATCCAAATGTATTGTCTTTAGGTTTGAGGATTATGGAATTCTCATGTAGCAGTTTTATATAAATTATATTTATATATGCATTTCACCCAAAAATCCAAGAAGAGCCAAATCACATATGCTTACTAATAGTTTATTTAGTTACACACTATGCTACTAATGTTAATGCATATGCTTAAGTAAGTTGTCACACTCATCATGCAAGGTAAAAAGAAAAGAAAAATTTTATAGTTGTGAATTTTGGTGTAGGAATTTGTGGGTTGTTACAGTCCTCCCCCCTTATTAGAATCTCGACCCCGAGATTAAACCGATACATACCCGGTGAATAGGTAGGGAAACTGCATTCGAAGATCGGATTCTTTCTCCCATGTTGCTTCCCTTTCAGTGTGGTTACTCCACTGAACCTTGCACATCCCAATAGCCTTGCTTCGGGTCTCCTTGGTGTCCCACCCCAATATCTTGATTGGATGTTCTTTATATTCAAGTGTCTCTTGTAGGTCAAGCACATCTGTCGGCACAACTTCCTCGGGCACTCGCAAGCATTTGCGTAACTGGGATACGTGGAACACAGGATGTATTCCTGCTAACTCCCTGGGTAATTCCAGCTTGTATGCAAGCTTCCCGATTCTTTCTGTTATCTTGTACGGTCCCACATATCTCGGTGCCAACTTTCCTTTCTTGTGGAATCTTATTGTGCCTCGAAGTGGTGATACCTTTAGGTAAACAAAGTCTCCAGCTTCGAATGTGAGATCTCTTCGTCGTTTATCCGCGTATCCCTTATAACGATTCTGGGCCATCTTTAGATTTTCACGGACCAAGCTCACTCCTTCCTCGGCATCTTTGATTTTTGCGGGTCCAAAGAGTGATCTCTCTCCTGGATTAGACCACATCAGTGGTGTCTGGCATGATCTTCCATACAAGGCCTCAAATGGGGACATTTTGATGCTTGCCTGATAGCTGTTGTTGTAAGCAAACTCGGCATGTGCGAGACATTTCTCCCAGTCCTTTCCGTAATCAAGAACGCTGGCTCGGAGCATATCTTCCAGTATCTGATTCACCCTTTCAGTTTGCCCGTCAGTTTGCGGGTGATAAGCTGTGCTGTAATCGAGTTTCGTCCCAATTGCCTTGTGCAAGGATTTCCAAAATTGGGAAGTAAACTGTGGTCCCCGATCGGACACGATGCTTGATGGGGCCCCATGAAGTTTAAGAACATGCTCCACATACAGGTCAGCTAATTTGTCGGTATGGTGAGTGGCCTGAACAGGTATGAAGTGAGCAACTTTGGTTAACCGATCCACGATTACCCAAATAGCGTCGCTCCCTTTTTGTGTCCTTGGAAGTCCAACAATAAAATCCATGGTTATACATTCCCATTTCCACTGAGGAATTTCTAGTGGTTTGAGCAATCCCGCGGGTCTTCCATGCTCCGCTTTAACCCTGCTGCACGTGTCACATTTTGCCACGTGCTCTGCTACAGAGGTTTTCATGCCTTTCCACCAGAAGTGTTTCTTCAAATCTTGATACATTTTGGCTCCTCCAGGGTGAATTTTATACTTAGAGCTATGTGCCTCAGTCAATATTTCATTACGAAGCTCCGGGTTAGTGGGTACACATATTCGATCCTTGTACCAAAGAGTTCCTTGTTCATCTTCTCGGTGATCGGTGCGATACCCAAGCTTCATCAGGCCCCGGATATACTCCATTTCCTCACAATTCTCCTGAGCTTTGCGGATTCTATCTGTGAGGTTGTATTGGACCCGTAGCTCATTCAGCATTCCATGCGGTAGGATCTCTAACTGGAAGTGATCAATTTCCTCCTTCAGTTCAGCTGGCACAGATTCCGCTATTAGGGTGTGACAATAATTCTTGCGGCTAAGTGCATCTGCCACCACATTGGCCTTTCCTGGGTGATAGTGAATTTCTAGATCATAATCCTTAATAAGTTCGAGCCATCGGCGCTGCCTCATATTCAGGTCTTCTTGAGTAAAGAAATATTTTAGGCTCTTGTGATCGGTATAAATATCGCACTTGTTGCCTATCAAGTAGTGCCTCCAAATCTTTAGTGCATGTACCACAGCTGCAAGTTCGAGATCATGGGTGGGGTATCGCTGCTCGTGATCTTTCAGCTGTCGAGAGGCATATGCTATTACTTTTCCATTCTGCATCAAAACACATCCAAGTCCTTGACGGGAGGCGTCACAATAGACTACGAAATTCTGGTTGATGTCGGGCAGAGCCAACACAGGGGTGGTAGTGAGTCTCTTCTTTAGCTCAAGAAAGCTATTCTCACATTCATCTGACCACTCAAAGTTCTGTGTCTTTTTCAACAGATTGGTCATCGGCCGAGCAATCTTTGAGAAATTCTCAATGAATCGGCGATAATACCCTGCCAATCCTAGAAAACTTCTAATTTCACCCACATTACGAGGTGATTCCCAATCTCTGATAGCTTCTATTTTTGTGGGGTCAACAGCTACTCCTTCAGCTGATAGTACGTGTCCCAGAAATGTCACTTCTTCAAGCCAGAACTCACATTTGCTGAACTTAGCATAGAGCAGATGTTGTGCCAATCTTTCAAGTACAGTCCTCAAATGCAGCTCATGCTCTTCTGCTGTGGCTGAGTATATAAGAATGTCGTCAATGAATACTACGACAAACTTATCTAACTCCTCCATAAACACCTTATTCATCATGTTCATGAAATAAGCAGGTGCATTCGTGAGTCCAAATGGTACCACTGTGAACTCATACTGTCCATACCTCGTGACAAAAGTTGTCTTGGAAATATCATCTTCTCTGATTCTCATCTGGTGATACCCTGATCGGAGATCAATCTTGGAAAAATATTTAGCACCCCGCAACTGATCTAGCAGATCATCAATCCTTGGCAATGGGTATTTGTTCTTGATAGTTACCGCATTCAGGCTCCTATAATCAACACACATCCTCATTGTGCCATCCTTCTTCCTCACAAACAGTACAGGAGAACCCCAAGGTGATGCACTAGGCCTGATATATCCCTTATCAACAAGTTCCTTCAATTGCTTCTTTAATTCAGCCAATTCATCAACAGACATGCGATATGGTCTTTTGGCTATAGGTCCTGTTCCTGGCAACAGATTGATCACAAACTCCACTTCCCGTTCTGGGGGCATACCTGGTATTTCCTCCGGAAACACATCGGTATGATCTCTGACTACGGGCACATCATCTATTGTCAAAGGTTTGTCCTGGGGTTCGACCCTGGTTTTAAGGGCACACAAGAGGGTAGAGGTTTTCTCGGCTTGGGGTGTGCATCGAACGGCTTGGCCTGTTGGATGAGTTATTTGGATGTATCTGGGTGAGCAAGATATAATACTCCGGTGTTTGGTTAACCAGTCCATTCCTAAAATGACCTCTAAGCTGGTAGAAGGTAGTAGGGTTAGGTCGGCTGTGAAAACTAATCCCTCGATAGTCAATTTCACTCCCTTACATATATGGGTACTTTTTAGGTCTCCTAAGGGTGAGCTAGTTATGATTGGAAGTTGACGTGGGCTGACCGGAATGCAATGCTCATGTGCAAACTTTGATGATATGTAAGAACATGTAGCTCCTGAATCGAAAAGAACTGATGCTCTAATGCCGTTAACTAGAAACATACCGTAAACCACATCTGGAGCATCTTGGGCATCTTCAGCACTCAGGTGAGTGAGGCGACCACGGGAAGCAGATTCCCGGGGTTGAGGTTGAGCTCTTGGTGGTGCCTTCGGGGCTTTGGCATTCTCTGGGTAGTTGGCAATCTTGTGGCCAGGCTGTCCACACTTGAAGCACGTCCAGGGCATACCATTGGTGGGAGTTGGTGCGGGTGCCTTCCAAGTAGAAGTGTTCTGTGTAGTGCGGTTCTGAGTAGCACGGTCTTGAGTTGCTTGGAAACTTCCTGAACGATCCTGGGTGCGAACTGGAGCGCGGTCTTGGTATGAGCGAGAGTATTGAGCAGAATGTGAGCCTCCGCTCCTACTGGATCTAGGGCGAGAGTAGCTGGTAACATGGGTCATTCGTGCCCTCTTGCGCTCAGGGTGACGAAAGGAACTATCTGCTTTGCGCTTCCTTTCTCTGAACTCTTCCCCAGCTTCATTCCGATCCTTTTCGATCTGGATGCTGCGATCTATGAGGTCGCGTAGAGTGTGACTTTTCACTCCTCCCATATTCACCTTGATGCGAGAACTGAGACCCTTGCGGTAGTAGTACAGCTTCTCTTCTTCGCTGGTCACTATAGAAAGTGGCGCAAAGCGAAGCAGGGTGGTGAAGCGAGTGGTGTACTCAGTAACCTTCTCACTCCCCATCTTAATGTTGCGAAACTCTTCTGCCTTAGCTTGCATCACGCCTTCAGGAACGTGATAGTCAGTGAAAGCCTCCACGAACTCATCCCAAGTAATTTCAGCTGGATTCTCATGAGAGTCACTGTAGCTGTCCCACCAGGCGCGGGCTGCACCTGTGAGCTGATGGGTTGCGGCTCCAACACACTCTTCATCGGTCAACATGGTAAGGTCGAGTTTCTTCTCCACCTCGCGTAGCCAGTCATTGGCAGCAAGTGGGTCAGGGTCGGTGCCATCATAGGTGGGTGGCCTGAGCTTGATGAATCCCTCAAGCTTCCTTTGGAAGTCATTGTGTTGACCACAATTGCGACGATTTGCACCCTCAACGAGTGCAGCTAGCAGTTGAGTCTGTTGAGCCATCACTTCAGCCAGACTTGGTGGCGCTGGCGGTGGTGGAGGCGGTGGTGCCGCGCCGATTGGCACGTGATCACCAGCGGGAACATGGTCATCTCCTGCTGGTGGTGGGGTCTGCTCCATGTTGAATGGTACTCCACGTCTTCCTCCACGGCCACGACCGTTTCCAGCCCCGCGTCCTCGTCCACGGAATCGCCCAGCTCTTGCAGCGGGTTCAGGAGTCAGATCACGCGGGTGGCTCAGACGTACTGAGCGGCGTAGTGACATCTGTGTCATAGAATAGATAAAGTTTTAGTATATATCATTATTGTTTATATATTGCTTTCAAGTTTTATTAGAGTCATTTCAACGATTTAAAGAAAAACATTATTCTATCCTGCACTCAAACAAAGAAGCGATAAAGATCCATAAGACGCAATAAAATCCGAACACTCATAACATGTTTATCTTATTTAATAAATAATTTATTCGTACTACGCATCGTGGGTACAACTCAGGGTACAACTCATGGGTGACACACACTGGAACTCATCACATGACCACGCAGGGTCACCACTCACACCTATTCCTGCCCGAACACAGCTTCCGGGAAGCGACTGTCCTCAGCTTCGATGTCCTCGTCAGTCTTGTGAAGTCGGGCTACATACTTTAATGCCTCAGCGAGCTCTTCAGTGGGCTTGGCTCCAGGTAGAACAGGG